>JAFISB010000029.1:96559-146907 GCA_022560015.1 Diplodia mutila | reverse complement strand
AAGCCCCTGTACCCACTGAACTCATTTTGGGAACATCCTTTAACCGGGTTTTTTTTTTTAACCCCCCCTTGCTTCCCCTTGTTTTCCCCCCCCCCCCCCCCCCCCCGACCAAGCAACTTCTTTTCGTACACAGAGCGTAGTCGAATGATTAATTCACTATTAATTCGTAACACTCAAGGCTCCCTCATACGACATACTCGCTCTGCAAGGAAGCTTTGCATAATCAAGAAACGTGCTTTCCCATTCTACATGCATGAAATATGGCTTCATTTTTATTTCCACGCATCCAAACAAGTCTGATCTGCCTGAATTCTTTGACGTCTCATCCAAATAACTGTTACTTCTGTTAGCACAGAATATCGTCAAAGGTAAAAAAAAAAATATGTAGCGTAGCGCAGTTGAGCTCATCTGATTGCTGAAAGTTGTTATGGTAAGCTTGTGGATATACCGCAGGGCATTTAGATGTTATGGAGCCTCGATTCCAGGGGTATCAGTCAGGCCTACTGGAACCTAGCTTAGATATTCCTGCTGTCGCCCTGGTTTTACTATTAATGCCACGTAGAGAACCAGAGTTCGCACTGCCAAGATGATCACATGTCATGATTTGGGGTGGGTCGTTGACTTTCACAACTGCATTCAGAAAGATTGTCGAAGCCCGACGCCTCCGATACTCCCCCATATCAATCACCTAAGCTCTTAGCCCAAGCGCGCTTGTAGGTTTTCTCCGGGTCGAAGCACAACCAGTACCATAAACAACTCAGAACGAAGGAAAAGAGGAACCCGGCAATTGCTGTGATCCATACAAAAATAGCCGCCACCGCGTCTTCTCGCGGGTCAAAATCGAAGTACTTGCAAATCCTCGGCGCGAGCAACCGACGGTCGTCCAGGATGTATCTAATCATTTTTAAAGACTGAATCTCGAGGAGCCAGCTCCCGCAGGACACCCAAAAACTCCTGAGAGCTAGATAGTTCAAATACCATGACGAAATCCACATCCAACGAGATCCCCAAGGTGTTGTATAGGTGTGAAATATTAGGTCGCAGCCTCTTGTGATGATGACGTGTAAGTATAGAGAGAACAGCGAGGTTTTTTCAAGAGTACTCGGTAGGTCCGGGCCTATGGAGCCGATAGAATCGATATCTTTGACGAATTTGAATCGAACAAAAGCCGCTACGGCCACTTGAACAAAATCGAAAGAGAGTACGACAAGACTGAGGAGGGAGCTATCCCTTTGTGTTGCCTCGCTGTTGTTTCTTTGCCGGCTTAGCAGTAATTTATCCAGAAAACTGACGTTCACGGCCCAGGAGAAAAGGTAGAGGTGACCTAGGAGTACCAAAGCAGGGGCGCACCATGACACGAGAGTGTTTGGCGGAGCTGACGTTGAGCGGGTATCCAGTGCGGAAGCTTCCTCGCGACAGCGTATAGGGTGATTGCCCATGCAATGAATGACTTCGACCATACAATACGAGATGGTATATACCACAGCCCAAAGTTGGGTGAAAGGTATACCACCGTAGGAGAACAGTTTCACGAGAGGGATTATGAGTGTAACGAACGTGAGGAAGTTGATGGTCCACGATTGTCTGGTTCGATTCCCCGTGGTTCCAAATCGCAAGACATGGACTTTGTTCAGCGTATAACGAGGACTGGAGTCGTTGAAAAAGCACCGGCGTAGTCGATAAAGATCCAGAAAGGTATCAACAACACATATGATAGGTGAGAAGCGAACCAATCTGCCCAGTCTGGGATGCAGACCGCAGACCTTCCCCGGATCCTGAGACAAGATACAGAGCGCAAATGGGAGGAGGCTGAGATACGCGGTCTGCCACGATATTTGGTCTGCCGATCAATCAATACAATTTCCCACCTCAAAGTGAGAACATTGTATTGCTTACCTTCCTGATACATTGCTGAAAATGATAAACTCAATATTGACTCGACTGAGTGTTGAGAAATTTCCAAATGGGCATGTCTAATCGAACAGAACATTCGTGCAGTAATAAATAGATTGAGGCTTCCGGCCTCCTCACACCCAGCCGTGAACGCCCCATGTTGAGGCGCAGCACAGAGAGCGCGTCCACCAAATCCCTGCGAACAGCCATGCAATTCAGCCTCGCGTCGAACCACTTCCGTACCGTGATAGGCCAGGCCGCTGCACATCATGCACGGATGGCGGGACTATGCACCGCCTTTCAAAGGCAGCCTCGCGACAGGCAAGCCCGATCCGGCGAACGATGCGCTGTTTGCTGCGCCGGACATCACGATTCCGGACACTGCGCCTCGCCACAACAACGCATGAACAGAGAAAAAAAGCCTAGCTGCCGACGACGCGACACGCAAGCATTTCCCCCGGTGCGGCTACACGCATGAGCCGGGAAACAGGGCGAAAAAGAAAAGAAAAAGATCAGCCCCCGCGCTGCGGGCTTCAGGCTTCCGCCAAGCTAGCTCTCACGTCAGCGAGCAGTCTCTCACACGCGTCAAACCCTACGTGCATGCAGCAGGCGGGCATATGAGTCAGGCAAACAGCAGCGGCGCGCATTGCATGCATGCGTTTTTCTTGCGCTGCTGCGAGAAAGAATGCTAAATGCATCTGCATCGTGTTTCAGAAGATCCAATGGTTGGACAATGGGAGGGAAGTCGGAGCAAAATTGAGGGAGGGGAAAACTCCCGCCTTTCGTGTAGCTTGGGGAACGAACGAAATAGGCCAATTCCCGAGCACTTACTTGGTATGGGTAATGCAACAGCTGTGGTGTTCAAGTGTGGCGTTGATAATGGCAGCCGTGTGGCTGGTGTCTTTATACTGGAGAAAAAGAGCGATTGGACGAACACTTCGATGAAACAAGAAACAAGGCACCCTTCAGTGCCGCTCTCATAAGCCGTCACTGCGAACTTTACTTGCGTCTATCGGCATGAATATACTTCCATGTTTTCCGTTTGTTATGCACAGTACATACTTTTGATGTATCAGTCAGTAACTGCTTGCCGAAAAGAACCGGAAGAGAAAGACCAAAACCATGCAAGTCTTTTGCGTGAAATCTACCGTTGGCTCAACCATGCCTTTGTCTTCCTAATGCCGCTTGCATCGTGGAATCCAAAAAGTAAAAGGAGTTCATCCGTCGCTGTCGGAAGAGCTTGCCGGACATCCCACAGCTTAGAGGTTACCTCAAACTTCCACCACACCCACGCATCGTGTATACTACTTTCACTCGACCATACGAATGACGCTCCATATGATATCCCGCCAGCCGGTCATCGTTGGCACTATCTTTCCCAGTCTCGCCGTCTCTTCGGCGCACCACCACCCACGCAATCTCCGCGCACGAGCCACCCATAAAAAAAATCCTCCACCCAAATCTGCCAAAACAGAGCTAACATCCTCCGATGGAGAGGAAGCAAAAGAAAATTCCGTCGCCGGGAATCGAACCCGGGCCTTGCCGGCACTTGTAAGTGAGATGACTCTCGAAGACTGAGAGCGGCAAATCCTAGCCCCTAGACCACAACGGATGTTGTAAGCTACCTCGATTTCTCGAGGTGTCTCTCTCAGATTGTTGGAAGGAAAATGGTAACTTTGCCTTATAACTACACGCTTGGAACATAGCATGCCCGGAGGAACTTGTGCTTGAGGGCATGGCTCGGGCAGAGGGTTTCTTTTACGATTTTGTCGGAAAGTCGAGTCAAGCTTAGCGTGATGAGAACTGATGATGCATGTTGACATCAAGTAGACAAGGAAAGAGAGAACACATGAGCTGCGGCAGGGCAGAGTCGAAATCCTCTTTGCCGTTTGAATCCAGAGAATGCCGAGGTTGGTTTCGTCATGGATTTGTCCAATAGTCCTTCCTACTGACGTCAGGATATCAGCAGACACGATTTAACAAGAACTAGTCCGCACACCGATAAGAAAAAGGGGAGAAAATAAGAGGAAAGACTGAAGAGTATTGCTTGGTCAGTTTGTCCACCCAAGAACCTTGATCCAGATCCTAAGAAATATTTCAAGAACAGCCTCGGTTCATGAGGAAGAATATGACAGGTCGCAACGGAAAATGGCCATGACAAGCATGCCCGGCCTCATCGAGCCCATGGCAATGGGAAGGATCCAGATATATGCAGGGTTTCCAGATAATTGCTGTGCCTTACGAGCAGGAGAGCACATCCGAGACAGTGCCTGAGTTGACAATGGGATAGGTGCGCAAGAGCCCTAGCCAGCACGGGACGCATGAGACCGGAAAGGGAAGACGGCCTAAATCCATGTGAAAATGGAGTGGTAAAAAAAATCCGGGAAAATACCAATCATATGTGTTCTGAGACGTGTGTAACGAAGGAAGTCAGCAGCCAGCAGTCGGTGTGACGGGTGTGCAGCAACGATTGGCCGGGTGCTCCTGATCGGAGGGCTGGAACCCCGGCGCATGGTAGAATGCGGTGCGCGGGCAGAGCTGTTTGACCAGTCCTATGGAACCACGGATTCGTAAGGCTGGTAACACACAAACGTGGCAGCGATTTCAATACCCGAGTGGGCGGCACACATGGACGCGGTGTGATGGGGCGTGGGAGCGGCAGGCGCCGGGCTGTCACAACGGACATGCACGACAACAGGCAAATGGGTCCGATTTGAGCGCGATCATCAGCTGAGCAGCGGGCTGGGACGGCCGTTGGCGGTGCTACGGGCGGGAACGAAAACGGCTCGGAGGGTTTGCTGTTCTCGCGGGGTGTCATGCATGGACTCGGCTGGCGGGGCATGACAAATGACGAAAACGCTCGTGGTGTGTCGAGATCGGGGTGGCTTGGCGTTGCAATAAGCTCCGTCCCGAACGGCCAGTTGGGGGGGCGCAGCTGGGTTGCACGGCGTGTCTGGAAGCGCCCAGCTGCACGGGAGGCCGCGACGAGGCTATGGCCCGCTGCATGTCATGGACACGCTGCAAGCTGCCCTGCAAGGTACCCGGGTCCCGCGTGAAGCCGCCCGCATCCAAGCCAGAGCCGACCTGTCGCACACCAGCCATGTGAAAGCCCGCCATTGCGTCTCAGCCCGCTCCGATGCACGCAATCTGCTGCCCGTCAGAGCGCAGCCTGCAGCAAAAGCAACCACAGGCGCAGCGACTGTCGAGCACCTGACTTCGGCGCCAGATCCGCTCCAGGCAACCTGAGTATCCATTGAGTCCTGGGTCCTTTCGTATGCCCGTCAACCAGGCGTCCAATGCGATGTCCATATGAGTGTCAACATATGACCGGCATTGTGCGAATCCTGAGGATGGGCTGCTTCGAATCTCATTGGGGCGATTCCTAACGGCGCAGGCAGGGCCTCGCGGATCGGCTGCGGAGGTTGTTGACTTTTTCTGCGCCGTCTGGCAATGCGGACCGCGTTGCCGACGAGGCTGCATAGCCGGCGTGATAAGGCGACGGGGGGACGAGAGAGGTGCTGTGCAGAGTGTCGTCGGTGGGAGCTCCGGCGGAAAGTAGCAGGAGCGTCAAGCGTCATGGCCTCAGGATGATATCACCGCCCGCGCTGCATGACTCGGGCGCGATTCATCCCACCTTGAGCCTCAACCCCTCATCCATATCCACCAACATTCTTCAATTGACCTCCACAAAGCCCCGCAAATCCTCCAAAATGAGCGACATCAAGATCTACACTGTTGAAGAGGTGCGCCCTGACTTTTGCACCGCAAATGACCTGCCGCCAGAGCTGCGGCGGCTGACAATGCCCCCTGTAGCCCTACCTCAAGATTGACTGCGGCCTGGGAGAAGGTCCATTCTGGGAGGAGGCCACAAACACCCTGCGCTTCGTCGACGTCGTCAAGCAGAAGCTCCATACCATCGATCTCAACAAGGGACCCGAGTCGCACAAAGTTCTCGCCGACCTCGACATCTCCATAGGGTGACGCCTACGCCCCACGACACCTGCGACGCGGGGCTGATGCTCAAGACAGGGTGACCACCGACATCGAAGGCGACAATGACCACATCTTCTTCGGCGGCAAGCATGGCTACGGCATCCTCAACCGCAACACGAGCAAATACAAGTACATCAGGAAGTACTGGTCGGACAAGGAGATCGCCGACGGCAAGGAGAAGCTGTGGGTAGCTCCCGGAAGCTCAGGAGGCCGAAGCAGCTGACCGCATCTGCCAGTCTCCGTGGAAACGATGGCGCCGTCGACGCCAGGGGCAGGTTCTTCGTGGGCACGATGAACGACCCGCTGGTCAAGAACCCCGAGCCCGAAGGTCAGTAGTCTGGACCCTGCGCCGAGGCGCGACACTAGGGCGGGGGAGCTCACACCGCATGCGAACCAGGCACGCTATTCCGCCTGGACCCTGATCTGACGCTGCATCGCGTGCTCGAGAACGTGCACATCCCGAACGGCATGAGCTGGAGCAATGACAACAAGACCATGTACTACACCGACTCGCCTACCCAAAACGTCTTCGCCTTCGACTACGACCTCGACACGGGCTCCTTTTCCAACAAGCGCATCTTCTACCATGTGGAGGAGGGCGAGCACGGTGTGCCTGACGGCCACGCTTTAGATGTCGAGGGCTACATGTGGATCTCTATCCACGGTGCCGGCAAGGTGCTACGCGTGTCGCCCGACGGCAAGAAGGTGGCGGAGATCAGACTGCCAACTCGCTGCCCAACATGCCCTGAATTTGCCGGCGAAGATCTGTATATCACCAGTGCCGAGGAAGAAATGCCCGACAAGTTCCCTGAGAGCACTAAGCTGCACGGTAGCCTGTTCAAGGTGCACGTCGGAGTCAGGGGCGCCCCGTCGTATCGCTTCAAGTATAATGGCGAAAAGCCATAGGCAGCTCGCGGGCGTAGTGGGGGCGGTATGTACACGAGAAAAACAACGTTGAAATGAGGCGATCGCTGCAGGTCAGCCAGATCATAAAGTTTGCTGGCAGTACCAGGCAGAAAGGGGCGTTGGACAAATAACGCTGTGTGGATCAGCATGGAGACAATATTGCACGCCTATTCCACTTCCCGGTTTTTTTTCTTTCCAATTATTATTTGCATGCCCCGATGGACCTGGACGCGAAATGCAGGAGCAAGCCCACATGCTTGCTGGCGCTGCGGATCAAGGTCACATTCGCCCCAATTGCTTGAAGGAGCGCATGTACCATGCATGACGACTCAATCCGCATGAGCTGGCCCCTCCACCCCACCCCGGGCATCGATGGGAATCCGATTTTTGCCTCACAATGCCCATTCGCGCGGCTGCCGCCGCAAAAAGCAAGAATACAAAAAAACCTCACTACTGCTCCACAGAGCCACCGGCAGGCTGCAGGGCAAGGTGGGCTTTGTTCGGACGGGGTTTTTCTGCATGACCGGCGTTTGTTCTGATCCCGCCCATTCGCTGCTGGCGAGCTGTGCGCTCACACCCTCCCTTCCAACAGGCCGATGAGGAGGGGGCAAAGCTTACACAACCGGGACAGCATGACCAAGTTTTATCTGATCGTCTTGCACCGCCTCCACACCTCCTGCAGCCCCCGAATGCACTGCAACACCCCCTGTCAATTTCCCCCCGTCCAATCAAGCATCGCCCCTCCCCCCTCGACACACCTCTTTATTACACCCAGGCCGCAAAATAGTCATAATTGGTTAGCCGAGTGTCAGCCCGCATCCATGGCATCGGACACTCTTTCCTTAACTTTCGTTCTACCTTTCCGTTATACCCCCCTTCCCGTCCCGGTGCCGCTCTATTTCCATACCACTACGGGTGCACATCCCATACAATCAGAGCATAGGATAGTACAAGCCATGGAGACTGAAACAACACCGGACCCGGATTTAGCAACGCTCTCCTGCCCGTCCCGCTCAGCGGGGGGGGTGTGAGAGCCAACTAATTGGCTGGCTGGCTGGTTGGCGCCCGCCATAACGCCATAGCGCCCCAGGCGCGCCCTATTGCGCACTCACGCGCGTCCGTCCAGCAAAACCAAGCCCACGCAATCCCATTCCCATGGATCTGTTGCGTGGGAAAAGGGCAACAATCTGCACGTACGTGACAAAAAGCGCTGTGGTGCTCCTTGTTAGCTCGAAAAGTAGAGAGTCTTCGGCCCCAAAAAAGGACCGCGCGCGGTGGCGCCTTTTTGTTTCTTTTTTTGGTTGTAGCTACCGAGTAGTATTTGCTATATCGAAACGGCGGTGATAGTGCCGCTCGAATGCCCCCGCATCGGCGCTTTTATTCTTGCTGCTGTGATTGTGTATGGGGGAAAACTTGCGATGCCCGCCCCTCGTGGTGGTGGTGGATCGGAGGCGCGTTTTCGGACACATATATTGGCTTTTGGTTGGTTTATTGGGTTTTTGTTGCCCTCTTCCCCCGAGTCTGGCTGATTTCAATGCCGGAGTAGTCCCTAATGGCTAATAATGCTTCTGCCACGCGTTGTGGTCGTGGTGTGGTTGTGCCGCAACCTTGGTAAGTGGTGGAAATAGTGCCCGTAAGACCTGACTTCTGCCGTTGGCTGTTGTCTGGGCCCTAAACACGCTGGACTCGCCTGCCCTCTTACCGCTCTTCTGGATGTGTTCTTTGGTACAACGCATTCTACCAACCAAACTTATTTTTTGGGATCCGATCATTCGTCGCTCTTCCAAATGTTCGTTCGCGCCCTTGTCGATAAGATAACGAGCAATAATGGCGCCACTCAGCGAGACGTGACAACGCATCACCACGGCCCATATTGCAGCAATGGGGCCGAAGGCAACGACAGCCACCGCCAGCAGTACTGCTAGTTTGCGGGCACTCTAGTCAGTCGGATGGAGGCAGACGCAAAGTCCCCGAGACCGAAGGACTGAGGAATGAAAACAAAATGAACCAAAGACACAATAAAGTAAAAAGGACCCTGGACCACCACCGCCGCCATGATTAAGAATCGTCATCGTCGTCAGCACTACATCCCGGCACGAGCGGGAATAAAGCAGGGGGCAGTTGGTGGGCAACACTGGAGAAGACGGACTCGCCCGCTGCAAGCCACAGATAAAGCCACAATATTACGTGGGGAGAGGGGTTGGGTGGTGGTGGTTGGTGGAGTGGCGGTGATAATGTAAGCACGGTGCTCGAGCGGACCAAGCAAACAACAATTAAGCATGCGAAAGCGCAAATGCCGAACACTTCCCCGCCTTCAGCGATCGCGAGAGCGAGCGAGTGCTGGTTGTTTTGCGGCCTTTAATTGTTTTTTTTAGGGTCGCAGCGCCAACCTTAAACGAGCGTCAAAGGATTCCCAAAACCTTCTTGAAACCCCCCGAGCCTCTCGGGTTATTCTCCGACACGCGAGCAATGTTGTGCGCAGCGACAGGGCCAAAAGGAAACAATTGATCTGCAAGGGAATAGTGGGAATCAAGCAAGCAAGACAAAGCCAGCCAGCCATTGCGTCGGGTCGGTGTGTGATGAGTCGTGCGGAACGTACGTATGTATGTATGTGCTGTACGTGAGCAAGATGCCCTTCGGCGCATGGTTCTGGACTGCTTCTAGACTGCTCTCGTCGGAGCTCCAAGTGGAGCGGCGCGGCAAAGGCACGGTGAAAGGAACAACAAAAAGTCGCAGCGGATTCTTCGGTCCACATTCCCAGGGCGCATGGAGATCCAATTGGCCAGCGCTCCCCTCTAGCTGATGCGCTGCCGCCCGCCTGGAGGTACGGTGAAGAAAGGCGGGCTTGGAGGGGCGCGGGTGGAGGGGCAGACGAAAAGATGGCGGCGGCCCCAACCCCAGCCCGCAGCTAGGCAGCCCGCGGCTAGGATGAACTGGGGGACATGCGAGCAAGCGATTGGAATAGAAGAAGAAGAGGTGTGCATCATGCGCAGGGACGTGCGTCTTTCCTTTTCCCTCGCGGCATCGGTGAGCGCGCTGCTTGGTGCGAAGAGCTGAAGAAAAGCACGATGACGATGTCGAAGGCGCAGCCGGTGCGGCGTTCCTATTCCTGAGCCAGCCTGGTGCGGCCGGGGGAGCGGGTATTGCGTGCTAAGTGCACGCATTAGCTCTTGGGCCCATGTCTCTTCTTTTTTTTTTTTTTCTGGACCTGCTTGCGCGCGTTGCGAAACCTCGTTGCCCACGGAAAGCAGAACCAGCCTGCCTCTTCTCCTGGGGCAACAAAAAACCCGGCCGAAACACAACTTGCTTCGATGAAGGACCCGATTCGATTCGGGAAAGGTTCGTGCGTTTCCCTCCTCTGCGGCACCGCTCTTTGGGAAGTTACAATACCCGACGGGCTCGCCGGGGCCGCAACTCGGCATGGTGGCCCTTGAAGCGACCGGTCTGTGATGTGCGCTGAGCGTGTGACTAGGTATTTGACATGATACGATTCCGGCTGCACGACGACTCGCGCACCCCTTAGTAAGATGGCTCGCGGCTCCAACTGAATCGCCAGCCGAGACGGCCGGATCTGCAGCTGTTGCATCCGCGAGACAAAGAAAATTTTAGCTTTTGTCTCCCGTCCGTGTGCATCTATGCGTAGGGCAGACTTTGCCGGAGAGCGGCAAGCAGCCGGTGTTTCGATTCGTGATGCCGCCGTGGGTGCTGAGCTTATAGGACGGGGGGCGGCAGCGTCAGGAAGCAAGGGCACAACTCAACATCAATGGCTGCATCAGACGTCCAGCAGGCTTCCCAGCAGGCGATTGCCGCTGCAGTTCCCTTTTGGACTCCTTTTGAGCGGGGCGCAATGAGATGCGACGGCGGTTTCCTGTTCACACCCTCGTTTATGCTTCACCGGTCAGGTCCCTCCCCCACGACTCATCTAATCCTGTGCCCGAGTCGTGGGCGTTGTATGTAATGCTGCGAGCGAGCACGCGGCTTCGGGGCGGTTACAGCCGCACCAGACAGCATTCAGTGGCGACGTGCAAGCACGCCGCGAAGAAAGGCTTCGATCCGATCTCTTGTCCTCTGCGGCGATTCAGTTTCAGCTCGGCCTTGCGCGACGCGAGATGCGGGTGCGCGTGCGATTCATTGCGAAACGCAAAGCGAGAGGGAAAAGAAAGGGCTTAGGGTGGGCTCCGTACGAATGATTCAGAACCCATTGGACATGTGCTGTGACCTGTGACGGGGGGCTGTGCGCGCAAGTGGTTCATCGTTTAGCCCGAGGCAACCACCTGACGGCGGCAATGAGACAAAAAGGGGAGTAGATAGGTCGTAAGCGGAAACACAGCTCGCTGCAGGGCACGCAAGCAAAAGGAAAAACAAAGGAAGAAGGGAATTCGCCGGAACCGAGGTACCCAGCTCAGTAAGAAATCGGCAGCGATGCGCGGCAGGGATGGCTGTGCTGCGATCCAGGTGTCGTCATTTGCGGGTGATTATTTTTTTGAGGGCTTCGAAAACGTGGTGATGGACGCTCCTTATTTCGCTTGCGGCCGGGCGGCCGGGGATGTGCAATCATAGGGCGGCCGCACAGTCGATGGCGTCCGTGAGCTTGAGCAGGGGCATGAGAATTGTTCGCGAAACCTTCGCGAAGGCGGCACGGAGAAGACCAATAGAAGAAGCTGGGAGTGTTAAAAGGGTCGCTGTCCCGCACACGGACGCAATGTCTCACAGCAATGGCCAGCTGCTCCAGGCGCAGCGCGACGACGGGGATGAAGGAGACGGGGCAAACGACTGTTGTGGAAAGTTGAAAGCCAGGACTCGTTTGAGCGAAGACGCGCGCGCAACTCAATAATATTGGACGGCCAACATGGGACAGGGAAGTTCTGTTGCTGCTGCTGCTGCTGCTGCCGCTGCCGCTTGCTGCTGCTGGCCTGATGCTGGCGCCGCGCTGTACGCAGTAAGGTTTGGCAGGCGACATGGCTTGCGAGCCGTCGCGTCCGTGCAGGAAGGGATTGATGCAGATCGGGATGACTTGCACGAGGCTGGTGGCTGTCTGACAGGAAGGCGGCCGTGTGCAACCAGCAACGGACCGAGCAACGGAAGAGGGCATGTTGACCAGGCCGGGCACGTTTTTTTTTTTTTGACAAGACGGGGAATGCTGGCGTAAATGAGTCGTCGCGAGGGGTCAAGCACCATTGTCAGTCAATAGTGCGGACTCGACGGCGGCCGTTGGCGTGAAGCTAGTCGTGTATTATTGGTTCCTGTCTAAATATTGCAACACCGTACGACTGCGGCGCAAGCTCCCGCAGAAGCAAAAGTCGGACGTAACAGGGTTGCCATGTGGCCGCTCCGAGGGCGCGTTGTAGCACCGGACCAGCAGTCCGACCGTTTCCCTAGCCGCGCTTCCTGGTAGGGCTGTCGCTACGACCTGACGCAAGCCCGCCATCACAATCAAAACGGCAGCTCAGCGCGTGGTGATGCGCATCAATTTCGGAACTTCCCACGTTCCACCTGATATTATTTGGTCAGCCATATGCGGGACGAGCGGCGGTCAGGCGAGCGCGCGGTGGAGAGCAGCGCAGTTCTCGAACGCGGCCGGTGCCTGGGACCATGGAGGCGGCGGCGGTGGGCGCCGTGGAGCGGGACCTGGGCTTCTTCGCATGCTGCTCGTGGCCCCCCTCGCGCCAATTGACGGGGAGAGCGGCGAGGGCCAGGCATGTTCCTTGAGCGCGTGGCGCCGTCGACGTTAGTCCGTTGGATCCTTCCGCCGGCCCGCGGTCACGGCGCTGGTGTTTGATCAACCCACGGGCAACAGGCTCGTGTGCGCGGAGCGAGGCGTGCAAGCGGCGGCCATGCTTCGGCGGTTTCAGCGGAGGGTGGGACGCGGAGGCGATGACGAAAAGCAGCGGGTGCGGGCGCGGGCTGGGCCTGGTCGAAGATGACGGGCAGGCGACAGGCGAGCGAGCAGAGTCGCACTGGCAGGAGGAGGCCTGGAGGTGCGGTGCTGGGATCCGGCAGCGGGGCTCGGTCGGCTGCTAGTCGCAACTGGAACCCAGGACGCCGGGCGTGGGGCTGCGCGCCCGCCAGTCCATTCCGAGACGGCGCGTGCGCAGCCCACAGCGCGCAGCACACCGCACAATGCAGCGTCGCCAGTCCCGGCCAGCACTTGGGTGGACTTGGGTGGACGTGGCGTGCGTCTGCACAGGGCACTGCCGGGCCGGGCGCCCAAAGCGGCGTGCTGCAGCAGGTGCAGTGACTCGCAGCGCTCTCGAGAAACGGTGCATCAGCCACAGCAACGTGGGCTTCCAAATTGGCCAGGGGCTTGGGCGGGCGCAGGCAGGGAGCACCCTGCGCGTGGGCGGCCAACAGGAGGCGGCGGACAGGCTGTGCGGTGGCTTGCAGCGCAGACTTCTTCGCTGCAGAGATCAGTAGCCGTCGGGGGTCCGTGGATGTGCAGCGGGCAGCCCAATCAGAAAAAAGCCTCGTGCGTGCACGACTATTCGCACGCTGCGCGCGCTGCACTGCACCGCAGCGCTGGGAGAAGTGTTGCAGGTCGGGCGTGTCATATGACCGCGCTCTCCATGCGGCAGGGATGGCGGGGGCAGCCCAATGGCCGCGGCGATGCTAAATGCAACGACAGCGTTCGACAAGTCCTCGCCCAACACGTCGCTGGACGCGCGCAGCCCGAGGGCCAAGTCCGCCAGTCGCCATGCGCATCATTCGGAGCGATCAGCACGCACGCCCGTCCCCGCGGGCCCGACGCGTTGCTGAGCTGGCTCAGACAACCTCCACCCCTGCCCTCAATGTCCGCCTGGCTAATTGCACCGCGAGGACGATCGCCTTTTTGCGCCATCGAGGGGAGATTGCCAGCCCTCCTGATATAAAGGAGCGCCCGTGCCGTTGCGCTTCTCACCGCTCGCGCTGCGGTCCGAGAGCTGGCGGGCAAGTAATAGGCCCTGGCTGATCCCGGAGCTGGCCTTGGGCAGGGCAGGCAGGGCGGAGGGCGGATAGTGCAACGGCCAGCTCCTGATGCCCGAATGCTCGCAATGCCGTCATTCGCGAATCGCGTCATATAGATCTGACAGTTTCTCTGACGCGCGCAGGCAGCTGCACGCGATGCACGCCAGGGCCCCTCGGCGGCGGCGGCGGCGGCGACCACGACGTACCGGGGCGGGCGGGCTGCGCTCTGGCGGGCGCTGGCGGGCGTTGGCGGACACTGGGCGGGCAGCTCCACGACGGGCGCGCTGCGCTGGCGGTGTCGCGCGGACTGACCGGGGCATCGGGCGCGCTCACGGCGGCTGCGACCTGGGCGAGGTTCTGGCCGTGCTATCGCAGCTTCGGCGGGCGGCTAGCGCAGGTGACGAGATTAGGGACGGGACGTGACGTTGGCGGGTGGCAGCGAAACAGGCGGGGAGGGCAGCGAGAGTGGATGGGGGGCATAAGGCTCAGGATCCCGAGCGTAAGGTAGCTCTGCGCACGCCCTCAGCGCCGGCAGGGGGCCCGGGCGGCGGAAGACCGCTGATCGATGCCGTGTGGGAGCAGCGCAGATTTGCATGGCGCCTCTGCCGCGCCCGGCGGTGCTGCAGTTGCTTGACAGCCGGGGCGGCCACGACAGTCGCACCATGCAGCCCGGCCATGCCTCTGCCAGGGAACGGCAGCCGCCCTCCGCGCACGCCCGCCAATCCTCCATTATCGACAAGGTCAGCATCGTGTACCTTGGGGCCTTTCCCGACCCGGCGTAGCAGCCGCAGGGATGAGCTTGAGCATCGCCCGCCCGTTGGTGTGATTCTCCTTCACCCACCTCACCGCAACTCGTTATATCTCTAGACCTCCGCCCAGTCACGAGCGCAAGCCCGCCCCTCTGTCCTCCGTCTCTGCTCTACCTACCCTGCCATGCGCACGTCCTGACCACGCTTGCACCACCATCGCTCCCTCAGCCTCCGTCCTTTGGCCTACTGCTCCCCGCGAGGCACTGCCCTCGCGCGCCGTCATCCTGGCTGCCCCAGATCTCGCCGTTCACTACCAGCACCACAATCCCTACCGGGCCCCGTTCCCCCAGAGCCCGCCAGCCTCGCAGCTCGACCTCCGGCTGCGCCTCCAGGACCCCGTCGACCTCCGCCAGCTGGAAGACCGGGGAAGGGACGCCTCATGCTCGGCATTTCGAGGCGCAAGGCACCCCGACGACAAGGACCTGATGTCACAGCAGCATGGCAGCAGGTCAGGTCCTTCGTCCGCCTTCCTTCACGATGTCTCCAGCCGGCCGACCGCTGCGCGATCCTACACCAGTCCCGCGGGTCCTCCCTCCGCAATGCAGAGCTTGTCTGGTGGCGCCAGGTATGAGCAGCTGCAGGGCCGCGGCCCTGCCCTGCCGCCAATCCACCCGCCTACCTCTGAGCCCACGCCTCCGCGCTCCGAGGACCGCACCCCGCGAGCCCTCGGCGTGCACTCCATCTTGAACCCGCTAGGTGACGGCGTCTCTGCTGAGTCCAAGGCTCGCAGCCGCACTGCCTCGCAGATGGAGTCTCCGTCCCCCGTCGACCGCCTGCCCGGGCCCTCTCCCCATATGGGCTCTGGGTATGAGGACCAGAGGCGCCAGCATGCTCATGCCACTAGCATCGGCCACAGGCGCGTCTTGAGCCCGCGCTCCCCTCTCTACCGCTCACAGAGTCTGGGCATGATCAGGCCTCCGACCGGCACCATCAATGCCCAAGAGACACCGTTTCTCTCTCCCAGCTCCCAAGATTACAGACACGAGCCGGGATCGGCCCCGAACCCGCCTCTGCCTACACCCCCGGCAGCGCAGCGATCGAGCTACAACTTCCCTCCTCCCCCACCGTCGATTCCTACACCTCCCATCCAACAAAGCCATTCGCGACGGACCAGTGGCGGCATGTCTCAGCCACCTCAGCCGCAATCTGCGAGTGCAAGCCCCCGCGGCATGTACTCGTATGGCCCGGCGGGCCAGCACTCGCCCGCCATGTCGCTGGGAGAAATTGGCCGCCCGTCGCCTGTTCCGTTTCAGCCGCCTTCCTCGAGCGCGCCAGCGCCTCCCCGGTTCTCCTCGCAAGAGCCCGACCGCTCCTATGGAATTCCTGTTGCCTCGACTGGTCAGAGCAATTATCAGCTTCTCACACTCGAGACAAACCAAGGTCATGTACAGATTCCAGTGGACGTGCAGGCTGCGTCGAAAATGGCTGATGAGAAGCGAAAGCGCAACGCCGGTGCTTCGGCTCGATTCCGAGCGAGGAGGAAAGAAAAAGAAAGAGAAGCCTCCTCCACGATTGCTCGCCTGGAACAACAAATCCGCGAAGCCACCGAGGACGTCGAATACTACAAACGCGAGCGCGACTACTTCGCTCAGCTGGTTTACCAAGCGCCAGGCGGCGACCGACACTTCCCACGACCGCCTTCACCACGCACGCGCAGGCTTTCCATGCAAGCCCAGGGCAGTACGGGAGCGTCGTCTGGACAAGGCAGCACATCCGCAAGCAGCACTCCAGGTGTTAGCTATAGCACCTATCCGCCGGACCATCGAAGCGAGCAACGCCCTCACGAGTCTGATCGCAATGTCCGCAGGCGTACGAGCTCTTACCTCCCTCCTCCGGGACCAGCTCCTGGCCAGCAAGTTCAGCCTCAAATGGGCTATCCGCCCACATCGTATCCGCCGCTCGCGGCTGCGTCGCCGGTACCGGGCTCTCGCACGCCCTCAGCATCGATGCAACATGGCCCACCTCAGCAGCCCCAGCAACAGCCGCAGCCAGGCTATCCTACTCCCTACGCACCCGAGCGGATCGACAGGAGCTGGCCTCCTCAGCCGCCTGCGGTCCGTGGTCCTCCTCTGCCGCCCCCAGGTCAGCACTAGTCCCCGCAAGCGTGGATCCTCCATCGTACATACGGTACATACACTCGAGACATATACGAAGTCATTGGTGCACGCAATGTGTAAAAAGACGACGACACATGACGGTTGTGGATATGGATTTCTGGAGAATATCGTGGAGATATCGGTTGGTTTTGGGGTTCCATCTAGAACCTGGACGTCCACGTCTAGCATGACCTCAAGTGGGACTTCAGGCAGACATTCGGCCGCGAGTTCCCGAGGCGGTGGACTCTTCCTTTTACAATGTTTGTCTGTGTTTCGTCTCACCTACTTTTGTTCGTTTCTTTTGATACCCTACTTCTACTGCCTTTGGATCGTCTGGTGGTCATCTGAGATTCACTGTTATGCCATTCATCTTCATTCTTACGCAGACCGATGCGGTCAAGACAGGAGTTCGGCACCTTCGTTTCGTCGCATTCCTTCATACTGCATTATACCCGAAGTCAACTATTGAATATTTTTGATGGTTGTTTGTTACTACCTTTCTTTCTCTGTCAACAATTCCCGTGTTCTCATATTGAGTTCGCATTTTAGACAACATTGATTTCACCGTCAGTAAAAGCCTGTCATGGCTCACGCGGCTGGCGTACCGACCACCAAGACCAGAAGCACTGGAAACCTTTGTACTTGTATCTATGCACGGTCTAGCTAGCCGGGCAACTGCGCGGGCCCGAAAGAAAAACATTGTAAAATGTTCTTTAATACGCTTTTTCCCTGGTATAATGATATTCTACGAATCAAGAATGGTCGACGCCACGGCTTGCCATGATCCCAGCTTCTGTCCACGTCATCCTCGTCGTTCAGCTGTGGATTCTGTTTCGCTTTGGACGATCGCAAAGCTTTGGTCACCGTTGGACACGGCCATTGTACTATCATCATCTTCCTGACTAGTTCGCCACCGACACCACGGCGTACAGATCGGACGATGGTCAGAAATTGCGTCACGAAGATGAGCCGGGGTTCGATGTGGTACCGGGTGGCCATGCAAGGGATCATTTCAGGATTGCCAAGATATCGGAGTATGCTCTTGGGTACACAGCCCCTTCATCTCCAGACTTCACATCGGAAATACCATGTCTCGAGAAGCGCAATTTGGCAAATCAGCAGCAGCACAATGCCTGCAGAACCTCAAGAGACCTAGCTGAAAGGTGGCCACAGAAAGCAGAAAGCCGCATAATCAAGAAGAGCGAATTGTTGTTTAGCTCTTTGCTCCCCTTCTAATTTCCGGGCTTACCCCATCCACACTCAATCGCCACATGTCGTCTCTCTCGTTCCGTCACCCGTATGTCGTGCCTTGTGACTGGCCAACGGTACTCGAAAAGAGTAAAGGAAGTCACACGGCACATACGTGGGGCAAAAAGAAATTATTCCGCGTTCACCAACACCCAGTACTCACTGAATCTAATCGATGGACCCGTTCCGCTATTGGCGCCATTCACTTCACTCTAGATATCCTTGAAGCCGCAGTTATACCACGATTCTAGCATAGGTCAGTGAAAGCCATCCATGCTCCAACGGCTAACGGCAGGACACCAACTTGCACAATTCCTGTCCTCTATCATCCACGGTCCACTGTATGGTATCCGTTCTCCCGCTGAATCCCGTGCCTAGGCTGGCGTAAGCTTCCTGTCCATCCGGAGAATCGCTGATCCAAAAAGCATAGGCAAAAGGCTGGGGCAGGTGCGTGACTAACAGCTTTCTCGATAAAGGAACTAACTTGTCAGCACCTCCTGCCGCAAGTGGAAAAGTGCTTCAAGGTTCAACGCTCTTTTCAGCCAGGCTGACTTGCCTCACCCGTCTCAGAATCCTGAAGTGAGAGAGAGGAAACGGTCGTCAACGAATCGGAAGACTAGCGGACGTCCAACTGAACCAACACGCCGCTAAGTAAACTCTCTTTTCCCCCCTTCAGCCGCCCGCTGCCGAAGGGTGCGATCTCGGATCTGGGATACATCCACCAGCGGCCTTTTGGTGGCTGCTCTGGCCAGGTCGATCACTGATGCTGCTGATCAGTGCTGCGCGGTGAGCCATGGGACTGCGGTGCGTTAGAGCGTCAGGGGTAAGCATCTGTAGACGCGGTCATGGTCAGAGGGAGCTTAGCGCCATCGAAATAGTGCGCTGGCTTGTCTTTGAAGAAAGATCCGCATATGCGGTGCAGGCTGATCGCACGCATGAACTTTCTCAAATCGGATAGTGCGGGGACCGCTTTAGCGGCGGATGGCGGTCAACATTCTTACGCGTGCTTGCTTCGGCCGTTGAGCATGTGAGCGAGAAGCCTGGCACCCCCGGTTTGCTCGCTGGCAGCGCCTCTCATACTGGTAGTAGGCTCCAATCACGACTGTCCGCCTAAAGAGAGCCATACGCGAAATCGGTAGGCACTAAAATGCTCTTTCATCTATCTCTTGCTACCGCGTGTTATGGATTTCCGCGAGCAAGACGCCACGCCTCGACAAAAGCACAGTTTGGCATGTGTCACTCGGCTCTTTGGAATAGCTGACTTCAAACGCTTTGTCGGCAGCTTCTTCCCCTTCTATGCTCCGGCCCAGGCCAGTCCGGAGACTTAAGTTTCTTCACGCGAACCGAACGAGAAAAAAAATAAGAAAAATGAAGGAAACCCTTTGAGCTTCACTCACAGCTTAAAGCGGATGAAATGCACCCGAAGGGCATTTGCAACCTCAAATTATGTATAGCAACAGTGGACTTATCACGCAGAGATCACACTTTGTCTCGTTGCCGCCGCATTACGCTCGTAGCGTCCGGGCATCACATCAGCGCCGAGACTCGCACACGTCCGTAGTGCTGTCGAGCCCCACGCCTACCCCAGCTTCATAGCCGCGTGATCATTATTGCAGGCACCGAGGGAAAAGGAAGCATACGAACATCAGCTTCGAAAAGTGGGCATGGCTCCCTATCTTGGCGTCTCCTGAAGACCAGCCGGCCGCCAGCAACCGCCGTTGCCGCGAAGAATATTTTTTCATATCTCTTCAGAGTCGAGGCGGAGCGCTAACCGCAATGCCTTTCGCACCTCTACCGCCCTTCTTCTTTTCTTTTTCAAGGGACATGCATATGTCATGCCATGAAGCGCCTGATTCGCGAACGCCGTGGCTTCCAGCTTGCATACATGAAATTCCCCGAATTCTCCGAAACGCGTTCTGTATGGCCCATCCGAAGCGGGTAGAACGAGATGCTAGCGCAAGATGGAGGTGGGGAGGGGGGGAAGGGTTCAAGCATTCAACCTCGTCAGCCGCCGTTTAGCTGACGAGAGAGGGTCCCCGACGAGCTGTGAAGATGGCGTTTCCCTCCTCACGCTAAAAAAAGCAAAATGGAAAAGAAAAGCACCGACTCGTTTCTGCATGAATGTTGTAAGAACGAAAAACGCCTCTCCCGTTTCCCCGCCCCCCCACACACACACGCAGCCTGGCTGGGCGCCCCCCGACGTGAGATACGACGGCGAAATCTCGTGCCGCGCTCTTACGGCGCCAGCGCAACGCCGCATCATCGGGGACGCGGTTGCCGTTGCTTAATGCAAATGCGGGAAGGAATGCTAGTGGATGTTCACGCGGCAAAAGGGAAGTGGGTAGGCGTTCGCTGAGTGACGTGATAGGTACGGACTCAGCGCCCAGGCTCTGGATTTAAGGTTTGCGCCTTTTGACTGTATAGGGGATGAAGAAGGAAGGGATAAGCGGAGGGAGACGACGAAGTGACCAATGTTTTTCTGACGCGTGAGCTGCGAGTGAAGAAGTGGAGGAAAGTGTTTTCCGAAGGGATGCGGAAGGAGCTCGACTCTCCCGCTCTTTCGCCTGAATGATAGTGGTTTGAGCAAAAGGTACGGAGGAAGGAAGCATGGTGCAAGACTTGGAGTAGGAGATGGCGGTGGCGTAGGTACAGCCTCACGATGAGACTGAAAAAAAAATAAAAGAAGAAACACGGCATAACATTGGTTGAATAGTTGAAGCCCTGGCGCATTCTGCTTCATTAGTTCGAAGTCACCCGTGCTCCCTTCACACGTCATTCGGCACGGTCTGGACTTGATGTCGAAACTCCATTGCGTATTTCTTTCCAACGGGGGGCGGCGTCTCATCTCAAGGGCAATGAGGAAAGCGGAAAGCAAAGGCCCTTCCGTCGCGTTCGACCGCCCCTAGCTTCGCCCTATCATCGATTGCCGAAGCGGCTCCTCCTTCGTGGCGCCGTCGTATCGCGTCGTGGCCCCGGCTTCGCTGCTCGCACCGAGTCCGAGATCCTTCCTCCTTTCACTTCTAGCAGAGCACGCCGTTTTTCGTTTCGCTGCCCTATATCATCCGTGCGTCGAGCCCATTTCATTTATTGTTTCGGCCCACCAGCACGCAAGAGGAAAACGCGCGGTGGCACCTCTCAGCCTTGGACACGGCCCCCATGGTCCGTGAAGGGGGACATCATTATGGTTATTCGTCTTTGAAACGATGATCAGCTCGTAGCGCAGCTCCCGTGACGACCGGGAAAGGCAAGTCTTGGACGACGCCAGGCCGGATCTCGATCAGAAGGACGGCCGGCGGCAGCGGGATGCGCGCAATAGCAATTATAAATCTCATCAGCATTAAGCTGCATATGTATGCGCGCCTCCGATCGGCAGCGCGCGGCAAAGGAAACCTAGTTAGTTCATCCCCCCTACTTTCACCGGCCTACATATCCCTAGCCGATATCGTATCGGTAAGGCTGAATAACGGCGGGGTAAAAAAAAAATAACAATGACGCGCGCGCCTTGTAATCCGCCGAGGTGTTTTTGCGGTCTTCTTCCGCGCTTTGACGCCTTGCCAGGTCCTCGATCTGCTCTTTGATCCTGTGATAGGCAGGACAGACGATTTGGAATCTTGAGAGAGGAAGGAAAAAGAGGGGCGGGAATGACGCGTATCACCGCCTGCGTAGATCACCTATCCACGACCGTGTCCTCCCACTTTTTCCTTGATTTGATGTAGCATTGCATCCACGCAACGATCCAGTAGAAGTCTAGAAGCGGGTGTGCCAGGACCGGGGTCGCCCAGAAACTGAGATCGAGATTGTTCGCCGTCCCCCGTGGGTCTGGAAAAGGGGAAGGGGAAGAGAACAAAAGCAAGGTGTCTAGACGACATTCAGGGTCCCTGAGCAGCTGAAAGTCAAGATTCGAGCGGCTAGTAGGACCATGGATTGCGCATATGCCACCGCGGAGAGATTGTGAGTCTCAGGGCAAAAAAACAAAAGCACGCAAGGAAGCAGACAGGGAGCATGGCTGCAATCTGGCGAGGAGAGGGAGAGGGAGGGCTTAGGCCAGGCAAAGAGCCCCAGGTCTGTTGCTGGGTGCGGACCGATCGTTAGGCGCCAGAACGTGCACGCCTGGGGGCGAGCAATGAACCTTTGACCGGGGTTCAGGAAGAAGAAAAGAAAAGGCTGAAGACACGGGGGTAGTACAATGGTGCGTGCTGGAGTACGTGCGGGAAACCTGACTCAGCTGAACCGCACGGGGTTTGTTTCTTGTGTGAAGCGCCTACCAAGGACCGGGGTTCGACGCAGGACCGTTTTCTGTCAGGAGTGCTAGGTGTCGGAGAGAGGAGGTAGCGCCATATGCCAGGCGGACGGAGTGGCTTGATTGGATTGGGTGGCGGAGGGCGCTGGCTGGATGGCTGGCTAGAACCTCTCTTTCGAGGCGGCGGGTGATAGAGAGTGGTCGTTGGCGGCGCAAATCGAATCTGTTGGCGGAGAGCTGCAGCAGCCTTCGCGGGTTTGCTGACGGAGGCTGCGGCGGCGGGGCGGGAAGTACCATCACTACCAGGCAGAAGGCTAGCGTTTCCCACTTGCAGGATCCTCCTCCGCTGCTGCCGTTGCTTTGCTGGCACTAACTACTGGCCGCGAGAGGAGAGAAAGCAAAGCGTGTGGCATACGCACAGTGGTGGGGGACGCGGCCGCCTGGAGGGCCGGCCATCATCATCAGACACACTTCATCCTTGCGCCGCGCCGGAGGCACACACTTGGGAGTCTAGCCGAGAAGGGCACGAGTGCCGCGCAGGACTGCGCAAGCATCAGGACAGGACAGGATCCCTGGAATAATGAAGTGTCGGTCGAACACGGAGAGGGCCATAGCACGTACGTACTAGATCGACTTTGGGAGGGGCGTCAGGTAGCAGACGTGCCGGATGCGGGACCCTTGGCAGGGGGTGCGGCGCGGCCGGCAGTCAGTCAGTGAGCCTTCTCTCCGGCCTCAAGCTCCAGGGCAGCATGGACATGGGGAGCGGGACGTGTGATGCTGCGGGAAAGCCGTGTCGGCTATCGACCGGGACCTGTGGTCGGAACCGGGTTCGGGAGAGACAACACATCGGGAGGGAGAGGGGAGACGGCGGCCGGGTGGATGATGGAGGGGGGAAGCGTCATCGGGGCGGAGCACGCAAGCAATCCTCAGTAGTGGCGGCAGGACCATGTGCGGGCCGGTCGGTCGCCTTGTTTGCTCGCTTGTCTCACGAAACTAAAATCCTTCTCGAAGGGGGCACGGGGAGAGGGGGCGACGGGCGGCGGCGCAGCGGGGAGCGGCGGGACTGGATGCTGGCTGGCGCGCTGCAGGCCATCAACGTTTCCGCGCTTCCCCAAATTAAACGCGGGACACACGGTAGGGAAGAGCACGTGCAGCGGCGTGCTCAGCTCACGCGTCATCCCCACGCCTAGTGAGTAGTGTGGAAGTCGAGCAGGCAGCATCCAGGTACGGCGGGCGTGACGGGCATGAAGAGGGCGGACCAGGGGGGCGCCAACCATGAAGGCGAAGACGTCGCGGTTGCTCGCTCCAGGGCAGGGTGTTTTTTTTTATTGCTCCGGGCGGCTCGTCCAACGTCGCTGAAAGTTTAAATGAAGCCATATCGTACCACGCGGGCAGTTTGCGTGCTCTAGTCGGGCTTAGCCGCCCCGCACAGCTCCCGCCAAGGGGCGGGAAAAGGGAACAGACAAGTCTTCAGCCCCTACGCAGTACGCCAGCCATTTTAGCATGGCCTGCACGGTGTCGATGACTGCAGGACAAAGCTGCCGGCGAACGCCCGATTGCCTCGGTATCCATCCCATCGAGCACCGGCCTTGTTGCCAGCACCAGAACACCCACCGGCCTCCACTCGCCGTGTGAACAGTGCCGCAGGCCATGCGTACCCTCTCGCACAGCTAGCTCCTTCAGGGCCTACACCGGGCGCTACGTGTGCTTCCGGTTATAGTGGTGTGGTGCTGGCTGTTGTTGTGGCACTACTGCGTACTCGCCTGACGACGCCTCTCCATCGCCAGCTCGGCCCCTAGCGTCCCTTGCCATTATTATTTTTTTTTACCTGTTCCCTGGTCCGGAGCCTCTTACGTGCAGAGGAGGAGCGGTTTCCGCTGCCGTCGAGCGGGCGCCGGGCCATGGCTGGCGGCAGCTTGGCAATCTCTGATCCCGCCCGCACAACCCCTGCCGCCTCTCCACACCCACTGCGAGGCTTAGCTGCGGATGTGCGACCGGGGGGTGATGTACATACCAGCCCGGCCCACTACTTCGCCCCGCCTGCTGATCACCATCAAGAAGAAGGGCATTGTGCGTACATGTGTGCCTCTCTTTGGTTCTCGTATTCCGTCGCTAGTAGCGGTAGATGAGCAGGACGCGTGTTATGCCGTATGGCCAGCAGTTGCCAAAACGCACGCGCCTTGAATGTGGCGTCCATGGACGCCTCAGCCTGCATGCGAGCGTAGGAGGTGCATGAAGAGGCATTGGAGGTGGCTCCCTGATTTTGATGCTCTCCGCCTTGTTTGGCTCGCAGGCACATCCTTGTGGGTCCGCATTCTTGTCTTCAGCGTGACAGCTGTCGCTTTGACGCCATCCAGAACTTTGTCAAACGCCTAAGACGCACCTCTGTACCAGGCAACCATCTTGTTGCCACTGCATCACAGATCTCTCATCTGTACCCCTTTTCACCGCCTGTCTGGGATGGGTGTGATCATGCTGTGCTCGATTGTCTCAGGAATGAGCTAACCAGTCTGCTATAGCATGAGTGGCGCTGTTATTGCACAGGCTTGTCCACATATGGAATGCGAGTCGGGAGGCGATGTGGCTCATTTCGGCCCAGCCACATCTGATAAAACATCGGTTGAGCTTCCATTCATTAAGGTGAAGCAGCAAAAAAGGCTGCGCCTCGCCCCTGCTTGCTAATGCTTTGGTAATCTGCCTCAGGCCTCAATCGCGATGCCGCACGGACCGTGTGCGCTGCTCTGCATCACTCAACGATATTGAGTTTTGCTCCCCCATGTCAACAACCTCCGATGACCTTCGAAGCTGCAGCCCACCGGAGCGTATCGGCCCTGCTCTAGAACGCGTGGCGCTTATCGCAGCACGGCTCCGTTTTGACTGGGCGTTAGCTACCGAAAGAGCCGTCCTTTCAGCTACAGCCTTATTCGAAACCTCGCTTCCCACCCGCCGTACCGCAGGATATGAAACGGCTTTCCTGTGCCCACGGGGGGCTGCCAGTCTGCTGATTCCTGACCCAAGCAAACGACCGTGCTCTGAATCCGTCAAGGTCCTCTCCGCCCCGTCCCCTCATCCAGCTCCAAACCTTGCCGCGAGACCGAGTCGCCGCCTGGCCAGAGCCGCTGCAAGCTGCCTCCGGCGATCACGGCCGGTTAGGATTGTGGGCCGGGCAGCCTCCGTGTTGGTTGGGTTGAGTGCGACGTCGACCTGCTCACGGACCGTGTCGAAGATAAAGAGCTCCGCCACCACCGCCTGACCCGAGTTCAAGGCATCGAGAGTGGCCTGCAGGGTGGACTCGGGAACCTCAGCATCACCCAAGAGCTCGTCCCTCTCGTTGGGAGTGCGACCTTCCAGAGTCGAGAGCGTCGAGGAGCGTCGCAGGATTCCCCTCTCCTCGGAGTCAACGTCCTGCCGCGTCGTCGTCTGGGTGGCCGAGCCTTCCCCCGCTCCTCCTTCTGGCGTGGACTCGCTGCCGCTGCTCGACGCGTCCGAGTCCTTCCTCCTCTTGACTTTCTGGAGCTTGAGCGTGGCGGCCAGCATCACCACTTGCAGGGCCAGGATGAAGCAGTCCAACAGAAACAGTCGGAGTTTCGACGACGGGCCTTGCTGGCCGATCCAGTCGATCAACAGGCCGCCGTGCAGGTAGCCTCTTGTGGCCTCACCCGCCGACTGGGGCGGGAACCACAGATGACAAAATAGGCATATCAAATTCGAGCCGCTGATGGGGTATATGTACGGACGGTTTGAAGGTAGTTCCGGCAGGATCTCGGGCTTCGGCGTGAGCCAAATCAGCTGGACGAAGGCACGGAGGACGAATCGCAGGAAGGAGCAGCTGCAGTAGAACACGGTGTCAGTCGCGTCGGTTCCACGGGGCATCAGCATCGCTTACTCTAGGTAGTAGACTGCGGATATCTCGGCGTAGATGAGGATGTCCAGGTTGCGCAGGAGGTCGTCGAGGTAGCCTATCCGCTTCGACTGTATCTTCTTCTTCTGGTCGGCGAGATCGCCCGCTTCGTCGGAAGCGTCGGGGCCGTCTCCGGCGCCTGGGGGAGCGTCCGTCGCATCGTGGTCGTGGTGACGGCGTGGCCAGTCCGCGGTCGGTGGGGACGCATCATCGCTCATATCGCGAACGGGGTGTGTGGGGGCCCGGCGCTCATAGTATCATGCCTCGAGAGGAGAGAAGGTGCGAGTGAGCTTCCGCTTCACATGGACCGCTCGCCGCTGCTGCTGCTGCTGCTGCTGCTGGTGCGGTTCGGAGTAGGTAGGCAGACGTCGGGACGTCGGTTCGCGGGTGGTGTGTGTCAGCAGCTTGGGTTTGCGGAGCCGGGAAGACGGTGGCGGAGGCTTGGCTCCCCGATGGGTCCGAATACTAGGTGACGCATGCATCTCACGCGAGCTAGGTCGCCGACCCATCGAAAACCTCCAACCGCCATCGCCGTCCCCGCAGCGCCGGATTGTTGCTCAATCCCCCTCATCCCCCCGCTTTATCAATCAATTGCCCCCTCCCGAGCTTCTGAGACCTTTGCGACTCCGCTACACCAAAAATAATCAAGGCATCCGCCACCACCCATCGCATCTCCGCGCAAAACCGCCCACCATGTCCGACGCGCCGCTTCCCTCGTCCTTTGACGGCAACGAGTACGTTCCCACTCCACCTTCCTCCCGTTTCCCCCCCATATCTCCCAATTCATCCCAGCGCCAGCTTTTTCCTCTCCCCGCTAACCCATGCCTCCCCACCCGCAGGGACTTCTACTCGGAAAACCGCATGCAAAAGCTCACCCGCCGCCTGCGCGAAGAGCCGCTCATCCCGCTCGGCTGCCTGCTCACCTGCTGGGCGCTCATCGGCGCCAGCCGCGCGATGAAGGCCGGCGACCACCACACGACGAACCGCATGTTCCGCCGCCGCATCTACGCGCAGGGCTTCACCATCGTCGCCATGGCCGCCGGCAGCATGTACTGGTCCGAGGACCGCGAGAAGCGCAAGGAGTTCGACTCGCTGCAGCAGCAGAAGAAGGCGGTGGAGAAGCGGGACGCGTGGCTGAGGGAGCTGGAGGCGAGAGACGAGGAGGAGAAGGCGATGAAGGCGCGCGTGGAGAAGAGGAGGCAGTTGAAGAGGGAGAGGGAGAGCGAGGCGGCGAAGGCGGCGCTGGCGCTGGAGGGGAAGGATGGGAAGGAGGCGGCGGAGACGAAGAGCGTGGTTGAGGCTGGGGAGGGGAAGGGGTCGGGCGTGGTGGCCGCGGTGAAGGATTTGGTTGCGGGTAAGAGGTAGGAGGTGGTGGTCGGAGAAAAAGCTATCGCTTCTGTGTACATTTGATGGGTTTGGCTGGGTGCGACTGCTGGAGAATTTGGCGTACGGGCATTGGGCAGGTCTTCTTCACTCCGGTCGTTATGAGCCATGCTACGGCTCTGGTATCTCCATGGAAAAGATGGATGGGTTTTTGCATGCGACTCATGTTCTCGGGAATGACTGTGTTCTCATAATAACTGTTGCTACTCTCCTCAGTCGGCGCGATCCACCGACACGTCCACCGGCACGTCCACCGGTACCGCCGTAGGATATGGAGAATCTAAACCCTCAAGCCGTATCCTTCCTACATGGGTAGTCGAAGCAAATATCCGGACGTACATGTAAGATTTCAATCCGTACAAACACGTCCGGGCATGGGATCCTACAACTACATTTTTTATCGTGTCGGTGGACGTGCCGGTGGATCGCGTCGACTGAGGAGATACATTTGCTTTGAGGTCCCGCCTGTCAGCCTCAAACCCCTCTCCACTATTGGCGAAGGTCTGGGATGTCAATATGAGTGATCAATTAACATCGACGATCTCTCGCCATCAATGGAAGGACAATTTACGACTGTTCATTCCCCGTGGTCGGCAACGTAAGCCGCCAGCAATTTCGTCAACTTGCGCGGAGGACACAAACGGTATTGTGGGGGTTTAGTGGTTGGTGTTGCGAAGGTGCTCCGGACATCCCCGTAAAGCATTTTTTCATGGGTTTTTTGTCGGCAGTAATAAAGGCAGCCTCGCTTGCTTTTTGCCCTTTATTCCCTTGCATGCGTGCACGTAGAATAGAAATAGACTTGAGATGGGCTTGCTTGCTTCATGATTCTATGCTAACGAACAGATGTTATAGATATTGCATGATCGGAAGAAGGAACCCTCCAGTGAGACCGACCAGCTCGTGGTTCAGCTCTACCACGTCGAATTTGTACGGGTCGAGTCCCCTCCTGTCCCCATTATGACAAACCCGCTTGTACCACCTCTTCTTGCCTTCGGGATCACCTCTCTTCTTGAAGGCTTCCTTCAGCGCCATCCAGCCAAAGGTTCCCCCGCAATCCTCGGCACATGGGTGGCCCTTGAATCCGTGTCAGCGAGTCTCAAAGACGGGTCTAATTTCAAAGACTCGCCACCATACTTACCTCTCCACTGATGCAGAAAATCCGAACGCACTCAGGGACACGCATTGACCTTTTCATCGCAGGGTCTGCCTTTCCAAGAAAGCGAATGTCGTGTTCCCAGCCATCTCCGAAATCGTATTCGTACGTCATTGAGATGTCGTCCTTGAGACCATCTTTGTCATAGATATCAGCGAGCGTAAATATGTCTTCTGCCGTGCTGGCACCGGTCGTGCCGAGTGTCAACATTTTTCGCGAGCTACCCCCCGGCAAGAGCTGTAATGTACGAAATCAGGTGGCTGTCATGGTCGTAGCGGTGTGGTAAAGATGCTGCTTACGGGATGCCCGGATTTTCTCAATTCGTTTACGTGAAATGCGTGAGGATGAATATCGGACCAGCCGAAAGCTTTCTGCAGCACGGCGTGGAACCCGTCGAACGTGAGGTCGGAGGGGACGCAGAGGAGGCGGTGGATGGTCGGTTCGGTTACGTACGCGAGACGGACGAACATGAGATAGCTGTCAAGCTGTCGGGATGTTAGTCAGACGAAATCAATACGCGCGAGTCGCCACTCTACCTCTTCTGTGACTTCTTCTTGCTTGACGTCCTCGCTTTCCGGTGTCGCTGGATGCTCACGCTTCAATGACGGAACATCCTTCTCCTCCTCCGATGAGCTGGGGCTGTCCTTCCGTTCTTCAGATAGACAGGTGAGGCCCTCTCGCTTCACTGGAATGGTCGAAGGACCCTCTCCCTTCACCGGTTCGCCGTAGAAACTTTCCCGTTTCGTTGTCATCGCGACAGAGCCCTCTCCTTCTTCCAATGAACAGGCAGAACCCTCTCGTTTCACCGGAATCGTGGAAAGGCTTTCCTCCTCCATGAGTCCGCTGTCGACCGGCTCTTCCTGCTTCATTGGTAGCGCGACGGAACCCTCTCGTTTCACGAGCGGACTGCCAAGATCCTCCCGCTTCGGTGCCGGCGTCGCATTGGGCTCCTGTTTCACGGTCGATCGAGAGCTTCGCTCCGCAGCACTCGCAGAGCGTCTCGTGGCCATCCGCGTTGAAGGCCTCAATTCATTGGCTTCACGTTGGGTTGCCAGTAGGTCCGCTCGCAGTCGCGTGGAGCGGGTTCTTGTGGCTTTGGGCATAACGGAGGTATCAGAAGATACAGTAGGTAAGCAACAAAGGAAGAATGGTTGTCAGTAGCGAGGGAATTTGGGCAGTGGATGAGAGGGAGCAGAGTGGACTGAGAATCGAAAGGGAGGCGGGATCACGACGGAAATGTGAGAGATCTCATGCAGGTGGGAGATTGCCGGAGAATCTATGCCAGCTGGACAAATCCGCCACGACCGGTAAATACCTAACCCTCGCTTTCAGATATATTCTATAAACTAACTATTTAAATAAGTAAATATCGTCTTAGTAAGTCAATTCTCCTCTACGCGCGAGAAAGGCGACTTCTATATATATAATAAGAAGTAATAGCGACCTTTTTACGCGCAAGAAGAGCGAAAGATAACCTACCTATATAAGAAAATAAAAGAAGCGAATTATCTAGGCACGTGAGAAAAGAGAAAAGAGAAAAGCTTTCTACTTATATATAATAAAAGGTTTAGCTAGTTGACATGGACCCTCGTATCGACAACCATACGCGTTCAGGGTGGCCACAACTTTTTGCTTATCGTTCCAAGACGCGTCGGAAACCGGTTCATCGGAGTTGAGGTGACGACAGAGGCAATGGGACCAATTGGAACTGCATCCGATGAAGAAACGATAACTGACTGCTCGCACTCATTGCAATCGACTGTGAGTTTGAACAGGAACAGTCACATGAATAAACGTTCTGGAAAACACTGCCAAAAGTCGTGGCCGGTGTGACATTCAACTCCCGCGCGGAAGCGCTTGCTCGTATCGTCGGATTTTGGGTCATTTTCGGCGACCGCAAGGATCCGGTCTCCGAGTCACTTGGACATCATCGAAGAAAGATATCTACATTGAGATGGAACACCTGTGCAGACACAAAATTGGTCTCATTCCATCGACCATAGTTCGCATTTCTTTTCCCCCGCATCAAGGGTTCACTACTGACACAAGAAGATTGCTCAACAAAACGCTCTCATTACTAGCCGATTATTTGCACGCCTGAGCACCACGCATGGCTGCAACTTTTTTTTCTGTACACGACTCGATCCTCATCGCGTCCCACACACCATTCTCATGAACCGATCGTTCAAGCAACCGCCTGAGTAACCTCGACGGTAGCCGAGCCCGTGCAGAGACGGCCGGTGGCGCTGTTGCACTTGGTCTCGAGCGGAGCGCTGCCGTAGATGGTGACGGTGGTGTTTTGAATCTCCACGACCTGCTGGAGGCTGACGTCTACAACCATCCCGAATCATCAGCAAAGCCGTCCAAAGAAAAGAAAGAGAGAGAGAGAGAGAAAAAAGGGAAAGAATTGGACGTACGGGTGCCATTGTACGAAGCGACAAACGACTCCGGGTCGACGGCGGTGCTCTCGCCCTCGCCGGGCATGTACGTCACCGTCTTGGTCGCGGCGCTCTGGTCGACCGAGTAGACGGCCGACCACTTCTGCTGCTTCCACCCGTTGGCCGCCGAGTTGGTGCTGTAGTCGACCGCCCAGCTGCCGTACTGGCTGGCAGCGGCAGCGGCATCGGCGACGGGTGCGGCGGTGGCGGCGGCGGCGAGGGCCGCGATGGAGCCGACGGCGAAGGCGAAACGCATTGTCGTGGTTGGAAAAGGTAACGAGAGTGGGGGGATGCAAGTCGAGATGGAGAACGACAGTTGGCTGGTGGATGGGGAAACAATGAACAGAGAGGGTTGCATTTAAGTGATCTGGAGCACGGCAGCAAACCCCAAGGAAACATCTATTTTTATCCGGTCGCGCGCCCAGTGTAGCGGGCGTTTTGGCAGCCGCGTTCACGAGCAACCAAGGCGTATGGCTGCCGGGATGCGACTGGGTCCTCGAGCATTCTGGTGGACCGGTACCCGCTCCGCCTCCCGATCGAGCGTGGTTCGCTCGTAAAAACATTAGGGGCACCCGGCCTCGTTCATGCAGCTTCGGCCGGCGAATTGCACCGAACGGGAAGCAATTGGAAACGCCAAGATGCGGAGAAGAGCCGCACTGGGCTTGGACGGAGCGGCAAATGCTCCTGCCCATTGTCGGCTCGTGAGACCATCACGTTGAATGGTCGACAGAAGTTCGACTCCATACCTTTCCATTCAAATTGCCAAATGGGGCTAGAACAGGAGTTGCCTTGATGTTACAGCGCATGGTAGGTTTAAGCGACACTGCAACATGGTTACTTCTCCCCTTACTTCGGGTCAGATATCTCCGAGGACGCCGGATTCCAGCTCTCATTCAAGCTCGTATTTGTAACGGGTATCGCTGTTATACACTCATTGTTGCTGCAAATGCCGGGATAACGTCAGACTATGCAATTGGAGAACGAAACACTCATGCGTAAAGGCAAAACAGGTATTAAAATTGAAATCTCTAGTCAACTTCGTCCATCCTTCATTTGACCTTCGCCATCTTCTGGATCCGACCACTATACCAAACCTACAACCAATCAGTCAGCCAAACCTCGACCACGCCACGTCGGAAAGAAACACTTACGCTCGTCGCCCCCGAACCCACCCCCTTGATCCCGCTCATCTTCGCCAACCGCGGCACCTCGACCTTCTTCTCAGACAGCCGGGCGTCCTCGTCCGCGACCTCCGGATTGAAGAGGACGTCCCTCGGCGCCGACGGTTGCAGCACGGCCGGCCGCCCGACGCCGACGAGGTCGCAGGCCGAAACGTTGTCGGCGCCGCCCGAGCTGGCCACGGCGGCCTCCATGCCCAGCCGCGTGCGGAAGCCGCCCGTGACCATCAGCACCAGCGAGGGGAAGTGGCTGCGGATCGACTTTGCGAAGTCGAGGAAGAAGGCTTCGCGCGCGGCGGTGCGGCTGGAGACTTTGACCTCGACCGTTTCTTTCCCTTCGTCGCTGCCGTGCGCCATCATCTGCGGTGGCGAGGTTAGCACGATACCCGCGGTCGTGGAACGCAAAGCCTTTCTCTGAGAATGAACGGAAGAAGGGGCGGAAAGGGAAACGGGAGAGGGAAGCTGCAAGGTGCGCGAAGAGGAAGGGAAAAAAGGGGATTGTTCGTCTCTCACTGACCTTCGGGTCCTCGTACGAGCCGCCGCTGATCTCCAGGAAATCGATGCCCGCCTCCGCAATCGCCTCGATCTGCTCGATCGACTCCCGCAGCGCCTCGGCCGTCTGGTGGTCCGCCGAGTTGAGCTTCACGCCCACGCAGAACCCCTTCGGCGTCGCCCTCCGCACCGCCTCGACCACCTCGACCACGATCCTCGCCCGATTCCGCGGCGACCCGCCGTACCCGTCCGTCCGCCGGTTGCTCTTCGCCGTCAAGAACGTCGCTGCGCACCAACAACAGTCAGCCCGGATCCTCTCCTCCCTCCCACAACGAACCCAAAACGAAGAAGAGGAGGGAGGGAGAGAGAGAGAGCGACTCACACAACAGATACCCGTGCGCCGCATGCACCTCCACCCCGTCGAACCCGGCCTCCGCCGCCGCCCTCGCCGCCCCCGCAAACTGCCCCACCACCGCCCGTATATCCTCCTCCGTCATCTCCCGCGGCGTCCCGAACACCACCGACACCACGCTCCTCGCCAGCCACCCGTCGCCCATGTCCAGCGCGATGGGCGACGGCGCCAGGGTCTGCGTGCAGAGCGGGCGCTTGCCCGCGCCGGCGGGCGACTGCCGGCCCGGGTGGCTGATCTGCATGACGAGCGCCGGACGGGGAGGGGAGGAGGAGACTGAGGAGACGGCGGTGGCCCAGCGTTTCCAGTGCGAGAGGAGTTTGGGGGAGGGGGTGGAGTCGAAGGCGGTGTCGGCGGGGGAGCCGAGGAAGTTGGCGTCGACTTGGACGTTGCCTGGATGGGGCCGTCAGTTCCGATGCAGGTACCATGGTGGGGAAGTTGGAGGATTTGGAGGGTGAGGAGGGGAGTCGGTCTGTGTGTATGTGTGTACGTAGCGGTCATGACCATTCCCCAGCCGCCGTTGGCCCAGGTTTGGTAGACGGCGTCGAAGGGTTCGCCGGGGAGGTAGCCTTTGGATTTCGATGTCATTTGCTCGGCCATGGCCGCCTTGCGGGAGGAGGTGAGTGTCGGTCAACTCGATGGTGGGTTCACAGAAGTGGGGATGCTGTACCTTGACGAGGCGATTCGGCAGCACTAGGCCGCAGTTCAAGGTCAACGGTTTGGAGATTGTAAGATCCATGGCTGAGAGATTGACAAGTTGTCTGGGTAGATGCGATGTTTCAACGGGGGTATGTTTCTCTCATTGTTTAAAAGGGCCTCGCAATACTAATCAGCCATTGAACAAGACACTTCCGAGATAGTCGGCCCAGCATGATCGGTCAGCGCCGGGGCGGATGTCACGATAGCCGGTGTTATGAAGCGGATAGATTGGTGCAGCCGTTCTTGCCTGAAACGGAAGTTTTGGTAGCAAAGTTGGGCCGTGGCCAATCAGATTGGGCGTGTCGGGATGATAGTTGGTCCGCGTCGGTGATTTGCCTCGGTACTTGGAGGATGAGTAAATGCTACCTATGCCCAGGACGAGTGATTGAAAACAGACTTTGTTTATTCTAGAAGAGTCGCAGTATTGGTTCTTACGAAGAGCTTAATATGTGCATGGGAAGATTTTGGTATTGGTGAATCACATACATCTAAAGCGTTGTTATAGGAGGTTACACTGGCTGGGCTGTCTGCCTCCTTCAAAAAGACGTATCGAATCGAAACGAAGGTTGGAAAACGTCCATCGGAGAGCTGTCCACCCTGGAGATATTTATAAGCTACTAAAAGGAACGGCCAACATGCAGCATGCAATGAGCATTTAAAAATAGCCAACGGACTGGACGGGTCCGTGCTTCGGTTCGATGATGTAGTACACAGGTCTGCGGCCCGATCTGCGGCCCGACACACGACAAAAAAGCAAGGACCAGCAAAAAAGGAAAATCAAAACGTACAACAGCCGGGATTCCCCAATGGTCACCCACTTGAGTACTAATCGGCCGGTTCGCAGCTTAAGTACGGCTGAGCGGACGGGAAGCCCTGCATTCTGCGACCTATGGTCGTACGTGACAGGAAAGTGTGTTTGTTGTGTATATATACTGCATATCCAAATTGCGAGGTTCTGCTAACGCATCTCGAATCATATTTCTGGATCAGGGAATCTGTCGTCGTTCTCGAGCCGAGCCGTTGCCGCTTTCCAGGCTCATATCCAAAAGCCAAAAGCAGCTGCATGGCCCCCAAGGTCTGGGATAGTTTCGTTGCTTTGTTTTCTCTTTCCTGTTTTGGAGCCAATAGTTTGTGGTACTGCTTTCATATAAAGAAGCTGAGAGTGGATGGAGGCGCGGGTGACCTGGCGACGCGAGGCAGACTTCTGGTAGGGCAACGTTATCAGACAACCCACCCAGTACATGCATCAATGCTCGTATTTGGTTGCACCCAAGGCAAAATTGCCTAAAATATTCCGATGGCCTGGCTGAGACTCCACATCCACAGTGACAAAGCACGCAAAGGATCCACAGCCTCGTGGGGGTCAATTGTTGCTGGAACCTTACATAATCTCAAGATGATCTTTAGGATTCACCTCTTCTCACGTTCAACATGTCAGCCGTTCCCGACGCGACCACCTACTACGACGTCTACACGGGCGTTTGAACCGATTGGTCTCGTGGACATGTCCTTGGCGCTACCCTGACTACAACGCGCACGAGCGGGAGTCTTCTGATCGCCTTTCGTTCGCTCTTTGTGTACAGACGCGTCATCCACTGCGCTCCGCTGGTGACGGAGGGCTACAAAGAGCAAGTGCTGAGCCTACGCCCGGATCTCCACACTCCTTACATGCGCTACTACTACGGGCAAAGGCTGAAGGCCGGCGCCACTTACAACTTCACCTACGAACACTCGCTCCTGCGGAAAGACCTATACAAACTGGAGGACTGCTCGGGCCCCGTGGCAGATTTCGATTTGACGTAAGTTAGAGATTCCCAATCGCTCAAGATCCCCAGTTTTCGCCGACACGCCCGCAGGGCTATCGGTGCCAGTTACATCAACGGCTCCCTGGCCGAGGAGCAGGCGGAGTTTTCGCCGATAAAAGGAGCTCGAGCGGACGGACGCGGAGGTGGACCTGTTCCTCCTGTCGACTAAAACGCCGTGCTGTTCGACCGGCCGGTCGACGACCCGTGGTGCTCGGCGCACGACGTCGAGAAGTGGAACAACATGAGCCTGGCGCTCATGCAGCAGAACTTCGTCGGCATGGCGGGCGGGGCCGTCGGACTCGCGCATCGCGGACCGCTGACTGGACAGGCCCGACGACACGGACGCGGAGAGGCGGTTGTGCGAGAACCAGGTTCGTTCCGCAATCTGCACCTCGACGGAAAGGAAAAGAGGAGACGATGAGGACTGACCGCGAAACTCCCAGGAAATCCTCAGCACCGCCTACACCAACTTCTCCGTCTTCGGCCTCGCCGCCATCCTCGCCGCCGGCGTCGTTTGAGGAGGAGGTGGTGGTTAAAGAGAGAATTGGGAAGGAGGGGAAGAAGGAGGGGTCGGTGTCGGATGGGGATGTCTCGCCGCTCCAGCAGTTCGAATTTGGGACGGAGAGAAATACTCGGCAGGGAAACTCTCAGGAGGAACCGAGGGAACGCTCTGCGTAAAGGAGCATATGGTAGGAGTTTCTTGCGGTTTGGCACATCTGGGTGGGAGCGAAGCCGCGTCATGACGTTTATGTATACACGACCCTTATGACTTTTGCGATTATCGCACACTTTGGAGCGGAATGATTGCTCTTCTGATATATATTGCAAAATGTTTCCCCGTGTCGCCCCTTGCTTCCGCTGCATGTAGTGAAAGCTACGTCGACATGACTGGGCAACTTTTACTCGAGGACTTAGTACGAATAGCTAACATACGGGTCGCTCTTTTCGTTAAATACTTTAGCAGTGGGCGTCGGACATCGTGCAGTGGTTGCTCAAAGCTTGCCACATCTGGAGGACCCGTCATGGTCTAACAGGACCTGCAGCAGCGAAGATTAACGAGATCAATGACGCGGCAGTCCGACCCGGCGAATATGCGGACGGTCTCCAGCGGAATCACTTAAGAAAAATCTAACAAGAGCACTTATGCTTTACATTTCTCGATGAGTCCCTAGTAGATCTAGGATGTTTTCTTGAGGGACCGGTCGAGATACTCTATATTCTGCAACCTGTGGTCGTACGTGGAAGAAAAACTTGCACGCGCAAAGTTCTAGAGCATGGCCAAACAATTGAAGTAGTTTTCTGTCCTTTTGGCTGCACCGCTCGCTCGAGCCACGGTACAACTCCCATGGAAGTGAAGTCGTTGAACCGTGGAACCGGAAACCCTGGATGAGAAGAATAAGAAGGAAAAAAAAATCACCATCAATCTTGCAGGACCTCTACGCCATCATTGACCGTTTACTCAAAAGAAAACATGGCCGTCTTCAGGCCTCTACTGGGCATGTGGTCCGATCCCATAACACGCGACGAATCGACTTCCCCGAGTGCCGAGTTTCTAAGTCGCGCCATGCAGACACTTTCAGATGAAGCTCGCCGCGGACATGAAAAGGCAACGCGGCACAACCTTACGAACAGCCAGCTATACAAGCTCCCCGTTGAGCTCATCCTCACGATCGCCGAGCAGCTCGAGTCCGGCAGTGACTGGCTATCGCTCGGAGCTTCCGGCGGAAGGCTCTACAAGGTCCTCAAATCAGCGAAGGCGCCAGCCATCGACGCTGCATCGAGAGCCGCTCTCTACGACATGTTCTATCCCGACTTCGACCTCATCTGCACGAGCGAGGATGACGGCAGGCTGCCCGAATCCCTCAGAGCGTGCTCCGGCTGCCGAAAGATGCATTCCCACCACCTGTTCTCCGAAGCCGAACTGCGCGCGCCGCCGCGCCAGAGGATGTGCCGCGGGCGACGGGCGCGCTTCCGCCTCTGCGAGCACGCGACGTACTCATACGACGAGCTGGCCGAATTCGTCGCCAAGCAGGCCGACGCGCCCCCGAAGCGCGACAGACGCTATGCCTCACGGGCTTACCCGGGCGATATCGTTTGCCCGCATCCTTCGCACGGCGACGAACATTACGACCACCCCACCATCATCGCCGCGAGGAACTATCGAGGGAAGGCCTTCCTACAAAGGAGACGGAGGCAGCTGCTATTCGAAGCCGAGGAGACTGAACGCGTAGATCTACGAAAGCGTCTGGTCCAGTTGAATCAACGCGTATGCCCGCACAGATCCACAGGCAACGCAGCCCTGTTGGAGGTGAATGGTGGCAGGTTTCGTCTACCGTGCGATGCCTGCGACTTTCCCGGCCACCGTAGGCACCCCGGAGACCGTCGTTTTATTGCGGCGGATCACTGTCGGCCTGTGTTCCTATACGTTTTTCACACCACATACGTTTTCGAGGGCCCGAACAGTCTGGAGTGGCTCTCGCAAGTCGAATCACCATGAAAGCAGTTGGTCGCGGCTATGATGAGGCCACTTCAAGGTGGCTTAATCTGGCTCTGCCATTCCCTAACCCTTCTTCTCCACTCAGGGTGTAACGCTTGACGTTACCCACTGCGACATGTCAAGAGTACCGGCCGGCATAAGCTGAATACAAATTCGGTTGGCATATGCGGTGCATATACCTCATGTGTATGATATTAGAACATCTGGGCAGAAGAATCAACTCTTTCGGTTTCAAGATGCAAACGCTGATTCCCCCAATCCGTGCGCTTCCTTTTGTGAGTATCTGAAGCAAATGCCCGGACGGCGATGCGAGTTTTAAACTCGTACAAACACATCCAGGAATATCATTCCTCTACCCATGTAAGTACGCTTTAATTCTTTTGCGACCTGGTGGAACCTCTTACGCAAGAATGGGATCTTGCCCAGAAGATCTATCCACCTCTAGATCAAGCATGTGACGACGTACATCTTGTCGAGCACGAGTCCGACCTGATCCAGCACCAGTTCAAGCTTCAGCGGCGCCGCCACCACGCAGTCCATTAGAATCAGCGCCACCACTCCCACCAGAACCCGCGCCCTTCCCACATTCGCCAGCTCCTTTAGAAAATCTTCAGTAGATATCTTTGGCGTGGAGGTGAGGTCCCTATCAAGCTGCGCTAACGCGGCAAAGTAGATATCAAACGCCGCCTCCTACGTACTGTTGTCAGCTCAGCCCAGCCCAGCATGGAGGCGAGGTGAAGTGAGGAGATAAACCTGGTGTGGACACTCTCCGAGCTCGTGCTTGGGTGAGCTGCAGAACCAGCAACTGACCACAACGGAGGATGTGAGGATTTTGGAGGGTGAAGAAGCAAGGTTGATGGTGAGCGGGAGGTCGCGAAGATACAGCAGTCCCAGCAAAACTTCCGCTGGGAAGAACTCACCGCTTTGAGAAAGAGCTCTGGTGTTGCTCCTTCTTAATTGCTGCAGCTTACGTCAAGCCCGAGACGCCCAAGAATGAAAGGCGCTGGCTTCAGACCGTGTGGGATTAAAAGAGCGTTCGGATCCAGAAGGGCTCTAACTAGCATTCAATCATCTCCCGGCTGACGCGCGAGGGTAAGCTTCCGTTACGCACTAGCCCTCCATCTACGGTACTGATTAGCTATAGTCTTTTTAAGAGAATTACAAGGCCGATTTACTCTATCGGAGAGCTAGCACGTCCCTCGCCTTTAAATACCTTATCGCCGCCGGCACTATTCCACCCGCTCCTCCTCTACCAGGACCTATACTCTGCTCCCTCCACGTGCCCACCATCCTACGCCACAGTCTGGATCCACGGACTCGATTGGTGGGGATACGGAGTTTCTTTTGCTTTTTCTTTTCCAGCCGCAAGAGATAGCAATTTCGGCACGCACACAAAGATACGCTCTCAAATGAAAGCGCCCCCATCGGGCTGAAACTGAAATCATAGGATTTCCGCGGGGAAAAATAGCAGGAGCAACTGACCAGCGGTGAGGCTCGGCCGTCACTTCCCTTCTTCCCTCGTCCGGCATGTGGCGTAGCGTTTTTTTTTTTACTTTTTTTGTTTCGTTATGCGTTGGTCACGATGTCGACGGGTGCAACACCGCCCTTATCTCGTACGCCGCTTTCGCCACGCATGCGTCGACACGGGTCGTCGCTTCAGAGTGATTCGTGTCACTTGCTGCGTGCGACTCGGCACGGCAGCGTGCATCTCCCATCACCTTTTTCAAGTGCAACACGACGCAGCCGTTTCCCCAGCAGCAACAGCGGCCTTCACCATGACAGCAGCGGCGGCGGCGGCGGCAGCAGCGCAGAAGCCCCCTCCCACTTCTCCCTCCTCTACCTCTACGACATGCCAGGCCTCCCTTAAAAACCTCGCTACCCCCACACACACACATACCACATCCCCCAGACACGCCAAAAACCCACCAAGAATATCGATACACATATACACAAACATGGAGCCCGCACCCACAAATTTCCCATCACCACCATCACCGCCGCCGCCGAATCCAACCGCCCTCCCCACAACCACGACCGCGACGCAAGAACCCTCCCTCCGCCTCTCCCCGGTCGACCAAGCCTCCTTCCCCGTCTACGTCCGCCTCCTCTACATCTTCCCCTTCCCCGACGCGTCGCGCCGACCGCGCGCGGAGCGGCACCTGCGGGCGCGGCTCCGGGCGTGTGTGGGAAGGTGGCCGTGGCTGGGCGGCGAGGTCGGCGTCCTCCGCCTCGACGATACCGCTTCGTCGGAGGTCGGGGTGAGGTGCTGCGATCCGGCGGCGACGGCGGCAGTGGTGGTGCCGGGCTTCGGCGGGGACGGGGGCGGTGGTCGGGAGGAGCGGGGGATCTTGTTGGTGAGGGAGTTGGGGCGGCGGGATGGGTGGGGCTGGGGCTGGAGCTATGGGGAGGGGGCGGCGAGGCGGTGGTTTGGCGAGGGGGGGTTGCTGGATAAGGATGTGTTGTCGAACCGGCCGAGGCATCCGGAAGTGGTGGTGTCGGTGGCGGGGGAGGGAGGGGAGGCGCGGCGGGAGCGGCGTTGGCCGGCGTTCGGGCTGCAGGTTAATTGGGTGGAGGGGGGTTTGGTGTTGTGTTTTGCGTTTCACCATCAGGTTGTGGATGGGTGTGGGATTACGAGGATTTTGGAGGAGTTTGCGGGGGTGGGTGAGGGGCAGAGGGAAGAGCTTGAAGGTGGAAGGGGAAGTGCCGTTTTTCGACCTGAACTGCCGCTTTCCGTGGAGGACAGGAGGCCGCCGGAAGAGTATTGCTTTGGATACCGGAAACACGTGCCGCTGCCGGACCCGGAAGACCCGAAGAAAAAGGGGAAGAACGTAACTCGAATCTTGCGGTTTGATGCGAGAGGGTTGAGGGAACTCAAGGGGGAGGTCAATGCGGAACTGAGGAAGAGGTGCCCGGATCGCTGGGTTTCGACGATGGACTGCCTTTGCGCAATGATCTGGATTGGCTTGATGAGAGCCAGGTGGCAAAGAGGAAGGGGAACGAGAAAGGAGGGCGCTGGACGAGCGCTGGCGCCGGAAGAGGTCACAAGATTCAACATCGCCGTCAACGCTCGTAGGCGGCTGCAGCCTCCGCTGCCCGACATCTACATGGGGAACGCCTTCGTAGTAGCGGTTGCCAGGGCAAGTGTCGAAGAGATCATTGCCATGAGCTCTTCCGATGAACAACATCAACTGCCCACCCCACCCGCCTCCCCGATCCACCCCTTCCCAACCCTCACTATCCAAACCGTCGCCACCGCCGCCTTCCGCATCCGCCAGGCCGTCAACTCCGTCGACGACGCATACATCCGCCGACGCTTTAATTTCGCAGCGTCCCTCTGCGGCCCTTCCCCTACGTCCGCGAACTGCTCCGAAGAGTCCGGCCCAACAGCCGATCTGTCCCCCACCGACTGCGGCACCGCCCTACACCGCGCGCTCGACCCCGCCCGCACAGGCGTTGACTGCAGCTCCTGGATCGACTTTCCCGTTGTGAATTTCGGCATTCCCGGCGCGAGTGACGGCGGTGAAGACGGTGGTCGGCCGGACTGGGTGCGTAAGACGTACTCGGCGAACCCGGGCGCGGTGAACGTGCTGCCGCGGAGGGGAGGGACGAAAGGGAGCGATGGGAATGAGTGGGAAGTATTGGTGGCAGCGGCGGAGGAGGATCTGGATAAGATGGTTGAAGTGATGGTTGGGTGCGGTGGGTTTGTGGGATGCGTGTAGGGAGAGGTAAAATAAAGGGTGACCGGGGCAGTTGAGTCCCATGTGTGCATGTATTTGTGCAGTTTGTTGATCTAAATCTATGTCCCGATATTTGCTTCAGCTCCTCACGAAGAAGGCACGCGTGACATGACAGAGGGAATCAGGCGTTAATGTGAGTTGGCATGCTGTTGCGGATGGTGCTGCTCGGGGGTTGTTGGTTTTGTAACTAAACAAAAAGCTTTTCTGACTGTATGCTCTTTACCATAGACATGAGGTATAAATGCTGTACATGGCAACGGACTTTGTATTCAGAGCTCGTGCCGGTACTCTTGGTGGCGCGGTGCAGTGGGCAACTTCAAGCGTTACACCCTGAAGAAAAGAAGGAAATGAGAGAGCCGTGTTAAAGCCATTATTGTCCAAACCCCCGGAAAGGAAAGCCCGGGTTGACGAGCCCGATGAGAGAAAGTCTGACGGCAGCGTCTACCCAAAAATAGTAACGAAGGATGTCTTCGCTGCTCACGGAGCCTCGGCGATTGGAAGAAGCGTCCTAGCCTGCTTGGCTAGGGGCCTCGAGGCCCGCCTTGAGGTCGCCTTGGTGGGGGGAACCGGGACATCCTCGATGCTTGGATGAGGCAAGTCCTTGCTCTGCCTCATCCACTGCCGCATCACCACAGCATCTGCCTGCACCACGGTCTTGACCTCGGGGTCAAATTCCTTCACCTTGTCCGCCGCCAGCTTGCGGACACGGACGCGGTAATCCAGTGTGAGGTCAGCCATCTGGCTGAAATTGTTGTAAAGCCATTGCTTCCAGGACTTGAGAATGGCCTTGTCGGCCTCGGTGGCAGCGGCCGGGGGATCGAGAATCGTTGCTAAATCGATGGCGGATGCGACCGGCTGCCACATGTCACCGCAGATCTTCAACGGTGGTCCGGCAATCCAGACTTCCCTCCACAGCTTGGCGCGTTCCTCCGGAGTGTTGTGCGGATCTTCGAAGAGGTCCACACCCTCTTCCTTCTTCCTCTTCCAAGTCTTCTCGACGAGAGGCAGAAGGTAGCCGGTGAGGATCTTAGATTGCCATTTGCTCTGATGGTTCTTCTCGAGCATTTTCTTGAACTTGAGCTCCCAACTCCGTGCCTTTTGCTTCTGGAGGAGCTTGTGGAGATCAGCATCTCCGAGCTGGTGGCATACGAAGTACACCAATTTCTCAAGTGTAACGACGGCGGAGTCTCTATCGTTATAAGGCTGCTGTCGGCTTCATCTCCACTCTGGAGGTTTTCCAGCCAGCCATCTGGGCCGGCAAAGAGGACGCGGGCCAAGGGGAAGGCAGGGTCAACGCCGGTGAAATCGTTGCTGTCGTTGTCCATCTGGTCGGCAGCCCTTTTGGCCGCCATGCTCCTGGGGGCGAGCTGGGCGGCATCGACCGAGCTTCCGGGAGTAATGGGAGCGGCCATCACTGTTGAGATTGAGAATGAATTGACGGATTGGTGAGATGTGAGAGAGCTGACGACGGATGGAAAGGCTAGCTGAGAAATACTCTCATACTTATAACTTAGCCCCACAGCAATAACAATGGGAGCGACGAGGACGACCGCTTACGAGTTCACATGCATAAACTGGACTCGCGAGCAAGGGGTCCTGGCAGCACACGGGGCTCATATCTACGGCGCGGGAGATAGTTGATGGGAGCTTCATGACGCTCGAACTTGATACGGAGTGAGTGGGTGCCCCCTGGAAAACCGAGTATGGGGTCGTCCGCGGGGTCAGCGATCCAGGACGCGGTCGTAGGCGGCGGCGATGGGGTCATGGCTGGGTCGTCGTATGGGGCTCCGACCTGACATGAACGGGCGTGTCGAAATTCAATGGAAAAAAGCGCCACATCATGCTAGGATGTAAATGCAGCGGTATGTGTACCTTGGAACGTCCGGGATTACGTTTTGGGAAAAAATCGCGGCGCGCCTCGATTTTTTCCTAGAGCGGTTTAGCGTCAACTTCTTCGTCGACCTGGGCTACAAGGTTCCTTGTATGACCCCTCAGAAGGCAAAATGCAATAGAGCTTGCGCAAGATGAGTGGTGTCGACTTTCCGGTGCCTAGGTTTCTCTCGATCAAGAGCATCCACTTTGCGAATGCCAACTTTAAGAATCTCGTGCTCCAGAACCCGCTTGCAGGTATCTGGTGCCGCTGCATTTGACGTCGACGTGGCTTATATCAAGCGAGCAGAGCAAGCGTGGGTCGTATGCAGTAGGGAAGCAAGGCTGTACGTGGCCGCGAATCTATAAGCACAGGGGCCATCAAGCAATCATATAAACTACATGCGGTACCAGGCACCGAGTACTATAATGTAAAGATACGAAAAAAAAAAAAGAACCGGGAGGTCCGTACAGAACGTAGATGATAAAACTAAAAAAAAGAAAAAATAATGGGGCCCAACCGCGATTCGAACGCGGGACCTCTTGCATTTCAGAATGTCACTATCCCAAAGCAAGAATCATACTAAAGTCGGAGAGTTAGCGTGCTTCTATGGAAACGATGAGAATCGAATACATACCCACTAGACCATTAGGCCATTGATTTGGGAGAATCATTGATATCCAATTTTAAAATAATAATTATATAACCAAAATCCAATGCGCGGATAAAAGGCGATCATAGTAAAGTTACGTATATGGACAGCACTACGGATGGTGCAGTGGATTACAGCTGCATTAGCTCGGGGATTACAAGGCGCCGGAAGTGATCGATTTACAATATCATGGTTGATGCGTCCATTTGGCGTGAGATCGACTCCGATGAAGACCATGCCTCGTCCCACCCACAAGGATGCCTCCAAGAGCACCGCGAAGACGCTTTACATCCGCGCCCAAGCCCAGAACCGCGCCGCAGGCACAGACGACTTCGACATCCTGTGCGAGGAAGAGGCTCGCCTGGTTCAAAAATCGATGAAAGATGGCGCCTTAACGGGCGACCTGGACAACATGCAGGAAGAGGAAGGAGGAAGAGAAGGAGGAGGAAAAGAAGGAGAAAAAGAAAGAAAGAGAGCAAAAGAGACATGGCGGCATTTTCCGATTGTTTCTCAACGAACATTCAACTTGGTGACTACCACGACCATAACGAAGACGAAAAATATGCGGAGATCCAAAAGGGCCGTAAAGAATTCTATCAGGCCGCCATGACCAGCAAATCTGCTGGCCAGTATGTCCCGGATCTCTCGTGCAGCCATGTGTCGTAGGCGTTACCTCCCAGGCCATGTATGAATATGATGTCTACCAGAGGATCCCGAGGATCGTTCACGGGTCGGATACCAAGGGTGTTCCTTCAGGGAACAGCTGCAACTTCCGCTTCTCTGATTTGGCGCCCTTGCCGACATCGAGCCCTGTTTGTCTTGGGAGCTAGTAGCAACTGCAGCTGTGCTTGGAGACTTTGATCGCTTCGGCGTGACAAGGGCGCGGAAGGAGAATCTGGTATTTTCAGCCATGAGAGAAGGATGGGCAGCTGGAGGGCAAGGCAGATGTTGCGTGATTCCAACCAAGAGACCCAAAAAGGAACTGTGTCACGGAACAAATCAGCTTCACAACCCACACGCTCAACATCGCCAAGTTCCACGCTCGCTTAGCCACCGCCGCAGCATCTTAATGACACTCTTCCCATTTCTCTATCCGCGAACAAAAAGACACACGATACTCTAGTTACACCTCCTCCCACGCAGCAGCAGCAGCAGCAGCATACCCCCTCACCTTCCAATTACTCACCACCACTACCACCACCACCAAAAAGAAAAGAGAAATGGAAATGTTATAGAACATGGACCAAAGGCTCATCGCTTCAGCCCTCGAATCCCAAGTTTTCGCAAAAAAAGATGTTCTTCATTCCTTTGAGGTCCCAACCCCATCCATCTACCCTCGCCCCCCTCCTGCATTGCTGAACTCATACAGCTGACCACTACCCGACGCTCTAATACTTTTGTGTGTGTTGTTGTTGCTTTACTCTACAAGCAGGCTCTGTAGTCTCGCCTCCGTGGAAAGGACCTAGAATAACCATGTTAGTCGTAATATCCCCACAGTCGATTGCAAAGGGTAGGAAACTCACATCAAGCGCTTGCCTGACCTCCAACACCCTCCTAGCATCGCCCAGCCAGTCCCTCGCCAGGACCTTAGCCCAACCGCTAAGACCGTTCATCTCACGAGCCGCGGCGTCGATGTTGCCCTCCTCGAGCAGCATCTCGGTGCGGGTCAGGACAGACTCGACGTCGTTGCCAACGGGTAGGCCCTGACCGTCGCCGCCCTTCTTGAACATGACCTTGCTCAGCACCAGGCTGGCGGCGTGGGAAGCGACGCCGGCATCCTCGGGCAGCAGCGCGGCCTTGCGAACCTCGGAGGCGACGCGGCGGAAGCGGTCGATGAGCTGCGAGGGGGTGGGGACACCCTTCTGGTAGGCGGTGGGGGTGATGGAGGCGATGGCGGCATTGACCACGGGGTCCTCGGCGGCGACCTCCTTGAGAGCGGCGAGCTCCTCAACGAAGGGGCGCGGCTGGTCGGCCTTCTCGACCGCGTTGCGGGCAGCCTCGACAGCGACGAGCATGTGCTGAGTGCGGAGGTTGGAGTCAATGACGGAGTTCCACTCGGCCGTCAGCTTCTCAAGCTCGGAAACGGCGTCAGAGAGCTCGTTGAGCTTGGCAAGACGACCTTGGCGCTCCTGCTCCACGCGATCGTGGACAGAGTTGGCGAATTGGCGGTTGAGCGCGATGGCCTGTTCGAGAAGCTCGTTCTTCAGCTTCTGGTCGTAGACCTTCTGAGAAGCGTCCAACTCAGCCCTCAGCTTGCTCTGGTAGGTCTGAGAAAGCTTCTCGCGCTCGGCCTCGAACTCATCCTTCCAGCGAGCTTCCTGGCCCTGCATCTCAGCCTCAATCCGGCTCACGAGCTCCTTCGCACCGGCGTCGAACTCGGTGTGCAGGTTTCTGATCTTATCCTCGCTCTGCTTCTCGGCGACAGCCTTCATGGTCTGGATGTCGTTGATGACCTTGGTGAGCTCGCTCTTAGCCTTGGAGATGGTAGAATCGTACTTCGAGCCGGCGTTATCGGCGTTGACCACAGTGATGATATCGTTGATAATCTTGACAACATCCTGGACAACAGGCTCCGTAGCGCCGTCAAGGTTGAGCTTGTCGATGGGGGCAACAGTAACAGCAGGAGCAGCCTTCGCCGGAGCCGCAGACTTGGACTTGGCAGCAGGCTTTTCTTCCTTGGCTGCGGTAGCCTTGTTGTCCTCGACTGCATTGGTATGCCTGCCAGACTTGGACAAGTCGGCACCGCTCTTGGAATCCTCCTTCTCATCGGAGAGCTTCCAGGAGAGACCGCTCTTGCTCGGAATGGTAACCTTGTTCTCACCGCGGATCTGCTGGTGCAGCCTGGACGGAGCGGCGCCGCCGGGGAAACGCTTGCGGAACTCACGCTCCTCAAAGTAGCCAACCGCATCCTCGCCGAAGGGCACGTACTCGGTGAAGAAGTCGTGGAAGTTGTCGGATATGAGCGAATAGTAGACACCGCCAGCGTATCCAAGGGTCGTCAGGGTGAGCAGGGTGAGCAGGAAGCGACGGAAGCTACCCTTCTTCTTAGGCGGCGGGACGGGAGAGCCGGCGGAAGGACCGACGGAAGCGCTGCCGGTGCCAAGGGGCACACCTGTGCCAGCACCGGGGGCCGATCCCGAAGGGGGCGACTGAGCGTGGACCTGGTCGGGTGTGGGAGGTGTCAGAGGAACCTCGGACGGAGGGACACTACCGGTGGGTGTAGGGTTTACGGGAGAGGTGGTCGGCGGAGGAGGGATGTCGTCGGCAGCCCTCGCGCTCTGCGAGCCGGGCAGAACGGTCTCATCGGTCTTTTTGGCGTCGGCGAAGTAGCGCTGTCAATGCATTGGATGGTCAGCTCTCAATGGCGGGCTAATGGAGGAGTGCATGCGCGTACGTACCTGGCCGAAGGCCATCTGAGCGGGCCGGCGCGCGTGAAGCCATTGGGAACCGACCCTCGGGGCGACAGAGCCGGCGGCGAGTTGCCTCGTTCTTGCGACGGAGATGCGCAGCATGGCGGGCTGCTGAGGCGGAGAAGGAGCGGGGGGATGGAGAGCGCGAGCGTGTTGGTTTGGAGCTGCGGATGGAAGTCGATTTTCGGCGGCGAGCTTCCGCCGGCGACTCGGCCAACCCTAGCCCACTCCCGCGCAGAACGTCATCCTGCCTGAGGCATCCACGCCCTCAGCAAAAATCTCGACAAAGAACAAAGGAAGACATATTTTGCCCCATCCGAGAATTGGTTTGCCTGGCTAGTGAAAATAGAGTAGAATACAGTTAAAAGAAATGCCTTTTGTAATATATGGTATCCCAAACAAAGCTCGCGGCTCTCTAGGAAACGATCCCCTCCACCCATGTCCCCAAAGTCGCGATACCATCAAACGCCAGTGGCCAAGCCAACTATTCTATCCTCTTCTTACCCTCTTCCAGATAAAGAAGTCTCGCATCGCTCTTGCCCCTCTCGTGCCTCGCCACCAACGGTCCCAAGAGAGGGTCTTTCTGCACATGCGACATCGCATCTTGGTAACCCTCGATAGCCCACGGAGGCGTGTTCAGTTTCGGCCAGTTGACCTGTGTATTGTTAATATGGTTACTCGTTCGTGGCTAATGTCAAACTTACGTAGAGTGTGCCGTGGGTCTGGATGAAGCGGACGCAAAGAAGAGTTACGGCGAAGAAAAGAAGCACAAGGATGCGCAGAGGCCAGACGTAAGCGTCAGGGGACCTTCTGGTGAAAGCAGAAATGAAAATGAAGAAGACACATCCAGCAAGGATGTAGGGGATCGACTGAATGGCAAGTGGCCTACGGTCCACGAAGAGAAGACTGTTGCCAATGTTGGAAGTAGAAGGAAGATATGTGCCCAGGAACAGGTCAAACGCATCTTGCCGCGGGCCATCGAGGAAGTTGTTCTTCACGTAACGAGTGATGGAATTGCTGAGATCCTGCAGCATACCAGCCTTCGTCCGCTGTCCGGTACGCGTGAAGTCCGTCTTCAGTGCTCCGGTGCCTGAGTACGACTTGGACACGACGTCGGCATTATCGGCCCAGATGTTACGGAAGAGATCCTCAAATGCGGCATCGTCTTGCGCATTCTCGCCTTCACGGAGAATACCCAGGTCGATGAGCATGCGGCTGAGAATGAAGCGTCCCAGCATGCTTTGGACGACATTGGTGCGATCCAAACAGTCCATACAGTTCGTACGCACTACACATGTCTGCCGGCTACGGATTTCCATCTTGCCATTCTGGTCACCGGGCATGTCAACGCCTCTGAAGTAGCCGTTCTCTCTGATCGGCCCCTCTAATTGCTGAAGCAGCAGCGCAGCACGGTGCCACCGAAGTCCCTTCGTTTCACTGTGGAAGTCGAAGTACGTGTAGTGAATGCGATCGTACCGCTGCTTCTCGCCCTCGGGCTCGATGACGGTGAATTTCTCGTTGGTGACCTGGTCCGACTCCGAGGCCTCCGCGGGCGAAGAAACCAAGAGTTGAACCATCTTCTCGTAGGCTTCCTTGACAGCCCTTTCGCGACCCTTTTGGTTGACCAGATTGACGAGATAGTTATCCCCATACAGACGAATCTGCTCGTTGAAGTGGCGCTTGGCGGCTGACACGGCGCTTTGCACCCCACGGATCTGCAGCTTAGGGGTATATTTGAGCTCGTTAATTTCCGCCCAATACAGCGGCACGCTTCCTCTTGTCTGCACGTATGACAGAACCTGGGTCTCGGGTTTTCCGCTGGACTGCAAAGCTGAGCCTGCGGCAAATCCTCCGGGGCCGTTCGACGCGTTGTCATTGAGTATGACCACTTGCTCAGTCTCGTTGAAGTTCGACACGTTGCCGTTCTCGTCAACGCCACGAGAGAAGTAGCGGGTTCCGGCCCGGTGCCTGGATCGCCGGGTAATAAGGACGAACGTCAGGGGGTTGCCTTTAATAGACGTGTTCTTGATCTCCATCATGCCAAACATGACCGGCAAGATATAGGGGTCGACATCCCGCTGCGGGCCGCTCGCAATGCGGAAGCCGGACGAGCCGGAGGCACCATTCCGGAAATCAATCAGGTCAGACTGAATGAAGCGATTCCAGAAAAAGCGATCGTCGGCGCGCTTCCACAAAGGCTGTGTTAAGTCGCTCTGAGCCTGGCGCTGGAAGCTGTTGGTGATGTCGATGGAGTAAGAGAAGTACATCGGCCCCTGCTTGAGCAGAGTCTTCAGGTAGAAGAGGTAGGTATCCTCGTCGGGGTCATGCAGAGGGCGCTCGCGGAGAGGAAGGAATTCGGTAGCCGCAACCTTGTACACCATGTGGCCCTTGAGCCTTCCGACAGGTTGAGCCTTTGTGATGACGATTATATACTTGTCTGCGCGTGGCGTATAAGTGAGTAAGAGCTTCAAGCATGGCGTTGGGGGGGGGGGGGGGGGGGGGGGGGGGGGGGCGGCGTCAGCGGCCTCCTTCCCCCAGGGCTTGGGGGCCAAGGGCGGCTTTCCCAGCAAGGGGGGGGTTTGCGCCCGGGGAGCCCG
>JAFISB010000029.1:0-96549 GCA_022560015.1 Diplodia mutila | reverse complement strand
TTGTGGTTGTGGTTGCGGGGGGGGGGGGGGGGGGGGGGGGGGGGGGGGGGGGGGGGGGGGGGGGGGGGGGGGGGGGGGGGGGGGGGGGTTATGGCGCAAGCTACGACGCGCTTCATTCCGCAAGGCATTGCAGGCACAGGGCAGCTTGCACATGAAGGTGGCGTGTTCGGCCAGGAGAGACAGCGTTCCATCTGCAATCAGGATGCAGCCAGACAATCTGCACCCTCATGTATAGCTGCCTTGTTGCTGCGAAGCCTTGCGATCCTCCACATACCTAGACGCAGCTTAATCATGCCCAGAACGCCAGCAATGCTGGAAACGCGCTGGCCGCCGAGGAGCTTGCCATCGTTGAGGCGCAGGTCTCCGGAGGGCCGATCAACAACGAGCGTGGGTGCCGAGGGCGACGAGGGCGAGGAAAAGGCGTAGTAGGACGACGAGGCGTGGACATTAATGTCCCGGAACGGAAGGATCGCAGCCATGGTCGGCCGGCGGGGCGCAGCTTGCTCCTATGCGGGGACGGCGGGGCGAGGAATGGACGATAGGTGGGCGGCTATAGCAGGGAGACTGGTGGTGGTGTGGAGGAGCGCGGGGGCTAGGAGAGGAGAGATTGGAATTGCTGGTGTTTGATGCACATGTGGCAGTTGCGCTCGGGGGCGCAGGGCAGGGCATGACGATGCCGAACGGAGCGCGCGGGCAAGCCACACCCTTGCCAAGCCATCCAGCGTTGGCTGCCCGGACAAGCTCCACCACAAGCACCCAACGTCGACACCTCAGATCTACACCACCCATCCACCCACCTCAACCACCTCAACCCATCCGCCGCATCGACGCCCCGCCGCCCTTAGCCGACCCGCACCCGCCGCTCCCCCGCCATCCCCCACCGCTCCGCCGCGCCACCGCCATGTCCGCGAGAGTCCAGCCAGGCGGCCGTCCAGGCGGCTCGAGGTTCGCACAGTTCAAGCTGGTGCTGCTGGGTGAGTGTGCCTGTCATGCCACGGATGCTGCAGCCGCCGACCGAGTGCTGACCGTTCACAGGAGAGTCCGCCGTCGGAAAGGTTTGCCCCGCCCCTCGACTGGCGGTCACGCCCGCAATGCTGATACACCGCGCAGAGTTCGCTCGTCCTGCGCTTCGTCAAGGTGCGCCCCCTCGAGCCCTGCCTGCCCGCATGCCTAGAGCTGACCCCCGCCGCAGGACCAGTTCGACGACTACCGCGAGTCGACCATCGGTGCCGCCTTCCTCACCCAGACCATCGCTCTCGACGACACCACCACGGTCAAGTTTGAGATATGGGATACCGCAGGCCAGGAGCGCTACAAGTCCCTGGCCCCCATGTACTACCGCAACGCCAACTGCGCCGTCGTCGTCTACGACATCACCCAGGCCGTAAGTGTGCCGCTACCCCTTCCGTCGTCGCCAGTAGTAACCGCTCCTTGCCGCAGTCGTCGCTAGACAAAGCCAAAGCGTGGGTGAAGGAACTGCAGCGCCAGGCCAACGAGAACATTGTGATCGCGCTTGCCGGCAACAAGCTCGACCTGGTCACGGAGAACCCCGACAAGCGCGCAATACCCGCTGCCGACGCCGAGCAGTACGCCAGGGAGGCTGGCCTGCTGTTCTTCGAGACGTCGGCCAAGACGGCCGAGAACGTGCGGGAGCTGTTCACCGCCATCGCGAAGAAGCTGCCGCTCGACCAGGCCGGTCCCCGCAGCATCAGGTCGGGCCCGCGTCCTGGCGTCGATCTGCGGCCCGAGGCAACCAGCGGCCAGGGCGCCGCGGGCTGCAACTGCTAGCCTTCTCCCGTATTCGTCCCTCATCTTTGCTATTCCCCCCTTTGCTATGGACAGATCATGACTCGAGCCGGAGGCGCGCTGGCTGGTGGATTGACGCTTGTCATCAGCCGCTCTTGGTAGTTGGGGTTCGGGCGTGGAGGTTTTGCGTTTGCGTACGTTGTTGTTTCCTATCACAGTCAATACACTAATGATTTTCCAATTTTCTTGACGGTCGTTATGTCACGCGGAGTAACACTCAGAGCATGTTGTTATTACAGTTAGACCAGGTACAATGGATGTAAGCTGCTAGGCCAACTCTTGACGCTGCCAAGATGCTTACATGCTTCTTGAGATGCTGGAGTTCAAATCCATTGGGACCATTTCGTCTGCGCAGCGAATGATTTCTAGCGTGACCTGTTACAGACGCGGTCTCTTCCTGCCGCTCTGGATAAACCCCTTTTTGGTGCGGCTTGTTTCACGGACTTAGTCCCAGAATGTGAAAACGCCCGCTCGTGTGGATCAGCAGAGGTGTATGTTCCACTTGGAGGACATATCACGCCTGAGACATGGTCTTGGATGATATGACGGGGCCCATTTCGAGCGTTGTGAGCAACCTGGTTTCAGACGCGTGTTCAGCACGCAATGTGCCGTCCTGCAGGGCTGTGACTCTCAGCGCCTCAACAACCCTTGGTTCCACAGCTCACCACACCACCACGCCGGAGAAATAAGCTGTCGATGTTTCCGACGCAATCGCTACGGCTCATGCTCCATTTCTCGGGTTATACCACGTTAGCGCGTGTCTCAATGGGCAGAAATTCTGGGTATCAACTCAGGTGTGGATCCGGTGTTACGTGCCGCGCTCCCGTTTGAGCGGCTACTTCGGCTCTTGCTGGGTACGTCATCAAAATGCAGTTTCACGACCTTTCAGATGTCACATGAAAGTTCTCTCGTAACTTCGCTACTGAACCGGCCCGAAACCGTACAAGCATGCCACAGCAAGGGTAAGATAACGAGAAGTGACTATGGGTAGGGCAGACATACTTTACCAGAAAAAAAGAGTGAGACGAGCAATTGATGTCCACAGCACAACATACATCTTTGATAAGCTCATAGACCACTCCACAGCAGGCTAATGGAGATTTGAGCCCACTATGCCCCGCATAGGATACTACGCTCTTCCTACGTGGGTAGTCGAATCTAATATCTTAACGAATTGTCCGCGTCTGAGGCTCACACCTACATCCGAGCGGCGGGCTCCACTACCCACGTAAGTCTGGTTTAATATCTTTGAGACAGCTGTGGGTAGGTTCATTTTATTTGCGACCTACTGTGACTCCTTCACCACCATACTCCAAGCTCTTTCCCCGCCCGCTCGTCACGTTCCAATCACATCCGCGATCTCGGTCGTCGGCTGGATGTACTGCCGCCCCTCATTCCTCACCATCGACCTCTGCTCAAACGCGTACGCCAATCCGATCAACTTCGCTTCGTCCCACTTCCTCCCAAGAAACGACAACCCGAACCTAGTCCAACCCCCGTCGTCAGCACTCGAACTGCCACAATCCCCTCGAGAAGAAGAAGCAAAAAGGAAAAGAAGAAAGAACTCACGGAATCCCCGGGCCCCTCCCCACCAACCCCCTGCCCCCCGCACTCCCCACGACCGTCTCGTTCGCCGCGTAAAACCCCATCGGCACCGTCACCACCGGCGCGCCCACCAGCGCCGGCACGCCGGGAGCGACGCTCGTCGGCAACACGACCGCATCCAGCTTCCCCCTCTCCAACGCCCCCAGCACGCCCCCCTCCCCGCCCAACCGCAGATCCGCCTGCAGCGCGCTCCAAAACCGCGGGTCGGCGTTGTCCCACCCCTGCTCGTCGAGCGCCTCGTCCCACGCCCCCGTGTCGCGGTCGGGCCAGTCCTCCCTCGGATCCGCGCGCGTGAAGGCGCGCAGCGAGGGCAAGTCCGTCACGTTCGCCGGGTTGAGCGTCAGCGACGCGAGGTAGGCGCGCAGGTTGGCCCGGAAGTCGGCGGCGAGGACGAGGGATTCGTTGGACGAGGCGAGGTAGGCGGGGTAGGCGGAGAAGTTGGCGCCGGGGACGAGGGTCGCGCCGGCGGCGGCGACGAGGGCGAGGGCGCGGTCGAAGGCGGCGCGTTCGGCGGGCGGGATCGAAGACGGGGCGAGGACGTTGGCGGGGATGCCGATGCGGGAGCCGGCGAGGGCGGAGGGCGAGGAGCACGCGGCGATGTAGTCCACCGTGGTGTTGAGGTGCGGGTTCGCGGACGTGTAGTTGTCGGCCGGGTCGTAGCCGCCCGCGATGGCTTGGAGGAGGGTGGCGGCGTCTCTGACGGTGCGCGCCATGGGCCCGACGGTGTCTTGGTGCTCGGAGATGGGGATGACGAGGTGGCGGGAGGTCAGGCCGACGGTGGGTTTGATGCCGACGAGGTTGTTTTTGCTCGAGGGAGAGAGGATGGAGCCGTCGGTCTGTTGTTCTCGTCAACTCTTTTGCACCTGAAGTCCGCAATTCCGTACGCAGTAGGAGACGAACGAACAGGTTCTCGAAAAGGAAAAGATGGAAGGGTTGTATACGAAAAGAAGGAAACACGCACCTCCGTCCCCAAAGAGGCCAGAGCCAGTCCGAGATCAGATGCGACGCCGCTCCCGCTCGAGCTGCCGCTGGGGTCCTGGTTCGGGTAGTACGCGGCGGTGACCTGGCCGCCGTACGCGGACCAGCCGTTGGTCGAATTATTGGATCGGTAGTTAGCCCACTGGCTGAGGTTTGTCTTGCCCAGGATGACTGCACCGGCCTTCCGCAACTTTGCAGCCACCGTGGAGTCGTGCGGGACTTTGGCGCCGAGGAGGGCGTAAGAACCAGCTGGAGTGTGTCAGTGGGAGACAGGTTTTCAGGTAGTGACGAAAGAAGCACGCACCGGTGTTGTTCATCTTGTCCCTTGTGGCGATGTTGTTCTTGATGAGGATGGGGATCCCATGCAGGGGCCTGATCGGGGGGTTAGAGGAAACCTCAAACACAGGTAATTACTGTTAGGTTTGGCTCACCCGCGGATGGTGCCATTGAATCTCTCAGCATCGAGCTGCTGAGAGATTTGGAGTGCGTCGGGATTGAGCTCCGTGACGGCGTGCAGAACGTCATTGACTTCGTTGATCCGTGCAATGTAGGCCTGTATGACTGTCAGGTAGACTGCCCGATACAGTTTTAGATGAAATCGGACGCAGTACCGTTACCAGGTCAACACTGGTGAACAAACCAGCCTCCATGCCAGTTTGGAGGTCCTCGATGGTAGCATTGATGAGGCTGGGCACGGGCACACCTTGGACTGGATACCACACGTCAGCGTATTCGTCAAGTGCGTAAATGAAGTTTGGGCGTACTGATTTTTTCACTATGGTCTTGGTAGAAGAGTGTGCTGAGAAGAGCAAAGAAGACCAAACGAAAAGTTGCCATGTTTCAGAAATGGGCAATTGAGAGAGTAGAAAAGCTGATGAGTAGTGCAATGACGCTACGGGGCGCGATATTCTCAACAAGCCGTCCTTTCCCACTGTAACAGGGACTCAAACGTTTGAGGCTCTTAGAGATATTGCACCATACCATCCGAGGGTAGTCGAATCCAACGGCCGGACGTAGATGTACGTTTTAAATGCGAACAAATGCGTCCGGGTATTGGATTCAACTGAGCCTCTTGAAAGTCAACAGCGCTGACGAGTTCCCGTCTCGGACCAGGAAAAGTAGCCGTACGTGGAATTGGCACAAGAGAGAAACAGACGTCCACCTTTGAAACAAGAGAAGTCGAGGACGAGAAATTGCACACACGGCAAGGGAAGGAAAACATTATTATATGTCGACAGGGATTGCAACAGCGGCAGAGCGGGGGAAGGGACGGGAGCACGAGGAGCCAATAGAAGATTAACCTCCACTTACACCACCAGCCGTACCTTATCGCGACCGAAAGCAACAACGGCAGAAGAGCAAGCCATACGACGGCCTTACTGTCCATCCATGCCATCATGCGCATCGTTGAGTCCCCGTCACCGTCAAAACTTAAAACGTTGACGCACGCAATTCTTCCACTCTATGACTCGATGACTGCAAAACACCGGCCGGGGCCAAAACGATATGAGTCACAGCACTTGGTGATCACCGGGGAAAAATAAAGGAAAAAGAATCGTGAGAGTGGGTGGAAATCAAGCCAGACGGCTCGGCAAGTACATACACAGGCGCAGCCGCTGCAGCTGCAGCTTGCTGCTTCCGAAGAACCATGCACAACGTCATCACTCGCTGTTCCCAGGAGGCCAATGTTGACCCCATCCCCCCACGCTCTCGCCAGCAGCAAGATGAAATCGATAAGCTTTACTGCTCGCTTCATTTTTCCTGCTTCTCCGCGCAACAGCAGCACCTGTTCGTCATGGGAGAAAGCTCGAAGGCAGGTATTTCGTAGTGGTCTTGCGATTCCAAATCTTCATGCTTTCGCAAGGAACCGGTCGGAGTAGCAAGATAGACGAAGTAACAGCGAAGCCGCGCTATGCCCGATCGAGCAGCTGGTTATCGTCGGTCGGACGGTTGCTCCTCGTCGCCGCCTCGCAAGCGCACCGGCCAACCAGCCACGCGTTGTTGGGTCCCCGGGGGGCGAACAACGGACAAAATACGAATGCTTCTCGTTCGTTCGACCGGTGAGGTTCGGTGGGAAATGCGGGTCTGGGCGGAGAACGGGTAAGGATTGTCGGGAGCTGCGGGGAGAAGGGGAGGCGCACACGCGCAATACTGTGTGGAGCAGGGAGTGACAAGGTCGAGAACAACGGCGCGGACGTGTCTCCTTATAGCAGCGCCAGATTATAGCCTTCTGCTTCGTGTATACGAGAGGGCTCTTAATGGTAGATCCCGGCTCGAAAAAAAATACCGATCTTCCAAACTAGCTGCTCCAAACACGCGTTGCACATCATTGTCGCGCAGCTGCCGATCTGATGGTTATAACTGATGTCTTTTCCATTTACGACCACCATGTCCTAAAAGCACGCTACTAAAGGTATTTAGCACACCGGTGGTATCTAGATTGGGTCATCCCTCCCCATATACGCTCGGGATCTCCCTTTTTCAAACAGCCATGATTACAGTCCCTTCCCATGGAATAAAACGCCAATAGTCGTGGTCATCATCAAGGAACCGAAAAACGATCCTCGAATCGGCAAGATTGTACAAGACGAAAAGAAAAACAAAAGGTCGTGCATCGTCCCCCTCCACATCATCTTACTCCCTCTTTTAAACACGGCTGTCGTGCCTAAACGGCTCGTACGCAGACGGCGCCTTGTTTCCCTGCATATCCCTCAGCGGAACGTTGCCGTACGACTGCTGCTGCTCCTGGTGGTGCGCCGCGCCGGCGCCGCCGAAGGGCGAGTGCACGCGCTCGTACGTGTACGGCGTCTTCTCGACGGTAACCTTCTTGCGGCCGCTGCGGTCGCTCTTGCCCGAGCAGCAGCACGTCGACAGCACCCAGAACAGGCCGGCGGCGACGGAAAAGGCCGTCGCCAGCCACGTGATGCCCATCATCTTGCCGCCCATCGACGCCTCGATGTTGTACTCCTTGAAGACCGATTTGAAGGTGCCGACGAGGGTGCCGTAGAGGGCGCTCGCGGTGATGGAGGCGGCGAGGGTGAAGATGGTAGCGATCTTTGTCTACTGTCAGCAAGAGAAACGCTTGGAGTTGGAGAGGGGCCATTGATGACTTACCGAGGCGACGATGGTGGTAAGGAAGCTGCCCCAGCGAGAGAAGATGGCCAGGATGCCGACGAGGAGCTCGGCGAGCGTGGCGAAGAAGGCGACGGCGTAGGCGGCGAACATCCAGTAGGCGATCTTCTTGTAGATCTTGATGCCGCTCGCCAGCTTGTCGGGAATATAACTGTCGGCATCGGTGCCGTTGAGCTGCCAAACGTCGACCGGGTCAAAGTAGTAGGAAGCTTTCCGGCCGCTGCAGTAGTCGATGCCGGTCGAGTTCTTGTCACCGCTGCAGTAGTTCCACAGGCCGACGGTGTAGATGTCGCTCAGGTTGTTGCTGGCGCTGAGGGTGAGGGCGGCGAGGAATTTGTCGTCGGCGTCGGTGAAGGGTATGTCTACCGAGGAGAGCGAGGATATGTTACTTCTGAATTTCGACATGTCGGCCTTGGAAACGTGTTAGCTGACGCGAAGAACCGTGGGGCTCTTCTCCGGAGATGCATACCTTCATGAAGTAGATGGAGGTGAGGTTGTCGTCACTCTTGTTCCAGTTGCCCAGGAAAACGAGAATCAGGCAGATGAAGGCAGCCAGCGACAGTGCCATAGGCGTGGCAATGCACGCGATACGTCCGATTTTGCCCATGGTTGCGGTAGATGCGGTTGTTTGATGGAGCGAACGGCGGTCGATGTGGTGTGAAGCGAGGGAGAACGGGCGGTACGTCACCGGCCGGTGGAAGTGACAGGCGGGCGAGGAGCGAAAAGGCGGAACACGTTGAATGTTTTGCACCCTAGCGGGGACCTGAGGGCCTTATATTGCAGTGACTGAGTCGGCTTACGGTGCCCAGTGCGGTGAGGAGGGCAGATGTGGGCGCAGCTGAGTAGCGCGTGGTGCGCCGCAGCAGCATCAACAGCAAACAACGGGGCGGTGCAGGGTGGCCGGTCCGCGTAAATCCAAGCAGGTGGCAGGGCAGGATGGCGGAGAGGCCGACCGGGGCGTTTGGTTGCCGGAGCGCCTGCGTCTTGCCGCTTTCAATCTAGCTGTAGCAGCGCCAGCCACAAGGCTGAGCAACACCCTCCGCGCACGCTCTTTTGCCCAAGCCCAAGCCCAAGCCGAAGCCCAAGCGTGCGCAACGGCTCTTCGCCTCTGCTCCCCAGCCTACTTTTGCGCGTTTCCAGCACATGAGAATTTGCCCAGCGGTCCGAGAGATGATCGTGACCCCAACCCCGCTGCTGACACTGACGCGTGCCGCGCTGCCACGCCAGTTCACCCTTCCAGAGACACTCGACGGCTAGCTAAAGGCATCCCGGTAAGCAAGCCAATCCTTCTCGCTCCCACACCCAAAGGCACAGAGCCATCATCGTGCGTCACCAGCCTAGTAGGGGAAAAAAACAATTCCTGGCCGTCGCCAATCTCCAAAGGCCCAACCGGCACACCGGCTTTTGCGCCCCAATTGGCTCCGGCTTCGGTGGTGGCTCCCTTGTCGATCATTCCGGGGGTGGCCGCGGAGAGCCCTGCTAAACCCTACCACGCGGCACGCGGCGCAGGGCAAGATAGCGCGCGTACGTAACTGTAGGAAACAGTGGCGCGGAATGACCACGAAGAAAAAGAAGACTTTCCAGATACGAAGGGAGCAGAGTGCCGAACTGCGCACAGGCTCCGTGGCTGGGCCGACACATATAGTCGTATAAGGCGTGCCGTTCAGCCGAGAGGAAAGCGCAGCGGAGGAGCAGGTCGAGTGCTTAATAAGTCAGCAGTGTCGGGCACCGCCAAAGCTCCGGTGCGCGCGACAGGCTAGGAGGCTAAGCTCAATCGCGAACGGGCAAAATAAGGGTGAGAGCGAGAGCGAGATAAATGGAGGGTCCGATTGCTGATTGATGACGACGCGGCCGCCAACCCGAGCGAGCACGCGATCAGCGGAATCGGGGATCAGCAGAGCGGTGATGCGTAACCCGCCGACGCGGTGATTAGTAGACAGCAGGCACCTGATGAGCGGCAGATAGGGTCGTGCGAGGCAAGCAGATTCGAAGGCCAGGTCGCAGTTGGGTTGCAGAAAATCAAGTCTACAAGCTACGTCCGGACACAGGTATGGGTTTTTTTCCCCAAGGCTTCCTGCGTAGGCAGCTGAGGCAAATGTCCAGACGTAGATGTGAGTCTTCTGACGTAGGTAGTTGAAGAAAATATCCGGACGCAGATGTGAGTATTAAGACTCGACATATGCATCGAGACATCGGATTGGACTACCCACAGTAATATATCTGTGGGCTCAGTCCTTTTGAAACCCGCTGTGCTGCCAGGCCGAGGTGAAACGGGCCAGCCGGTCAAGATTCAGGACCGAACATCCCTCAGCACGGGGACTGCGCATCTCTCGTAAAAGGCGAGGAATTGTCAGCGGGATCAACGCACAAGGCGTGATGAGAGGCGCGCGGCGATGTTCATCAGCCTGTCCAGACCTCCGCAACAATCAGCGACGCCGGTGTAGCGTCGGCGACGGACGCACCACCATAGGGTCGCGCCTGCAGAAGCCAAGCCCGGCCAAGACCCGGCGTCGTCACCGTGGACTGTCAGCTTATATTTAGATGCGCGCCATGCCCTATCCGGAGGCGGTCAGCGCGACATTACGCACCACCCGCTGCAGGGGGCGGAGCTTCCTGCCCGTTGCGGCATTTGCTATGAGGCGGGAATGAGAGATTGCGTGCAGTCCAAGATTCACCTTTCCCGACGTATCACCATATGCGATGTGTTTCAGGTGTTTTGCTTCATCGGCTTTGAATTTCTTCATCTTCTCCACCCCTCTCGCGATTCTACCGCTCCTGCTGCTAGACCAGCCCTCGCCGAAAGGCGCAGGGAACAACAATCGAAAGGGAAAAAACTCCACCGCCGTGCGCATGTGCGCAACCATCCCAGCCCGCTCTAAGCCATCCCCACAGGCGAAAATCCTCCACCTCCCTGCAATAATAGAAACACCAAGAACAGACACGCTGTCAAGACCACATGCCGTCGTTCCCGTGAAATTTTTCCAAACATGAGAAACCCCCCGAAGCGCGTGTGAACAAAAACTGGGAATAATGGAGAAGCGCGCGCAAAAGGAAATGTAGCAGAAACAAGCCCCAATTAAAACACGAGAATCCCCTTTGACATTTGGAACCCCTTTGCCTGAGTATATGCGACCATTTCCTTTTTCGCCGTGAACACCGTCCGCGCTGCTGGGAATGAAACCTGCACTTTCGCTCACAACGCCAAACACAAATGAAACCCCTAGCGACGAGCCTTGTCGTCTGTGTGCGGATCTGAATCCAAAGGTGGAAGGTTGAGAAAACTGTCAGGGTCCGCCTGACATGATGAAACAAATTCCGCTCGGCGATTGCACGGGAATAATGGTATCGCTAATGTGCAACATTCGCCGGGCAGACTGGAGAAACGAGAATGACGAAGTCTGTCGCGGATGATTAGGATAGGTGATGCTGAATAGTCCGGTCCCGGGTGGGTCCTATTGGCGGAGCCGACATGCAAACACTCTTCCCTAATGCGTTGATAGTATCCAGTCCGGGACCCGGTCGACATTGTGCGCTGGGCAACTGCTAGTGCGGCGGGGTCGTCCGGAGAGTGATGCCGAGGCTGGTGAAAGGTAGGTAATGAAGGTTGATGGACCATCCATGGCAAAGTCTTCATCTTCTGGGAGGCTGGTTCTGAGGGTTGTGTGCGCCGCCTTCACCCCTTGCCCGGATCCATTCGGTAGAGCCACTCGACCGGCCTTCGGCAGCCTTTTGTGCGTCGGGATCGGGACGCGACCGGGTGCTCTGGCCTCCACGGAGAATGTCCTTGGGGTTGATCTTGCAGATTTCGTAGGCAATCTGCTGGGCAACGTAACGCCGGAGCTCACGGTCCTCGGCCATGTCCTCGCCCTCGAGACGGAACTTGTCATGCTTCGAGTTCTTATCTCTCCTCATGGAGCGGAGCTCGTTCATAATGTAAAGCAGCTCGGACTCGGATGCCCGCTTACGCTCCAGAGCGTAACGGCTGGACCGGACATATCTCCTGGTAACGTCCATAGCGCCGTCGGCGGAGAAGGCAATGCAATAAGCGAGCTTCTTGCCCCAGCCTTGAGACTGATTAGCGACGTGCTCATCAAAACCTAAGCGCCGAGATCCACATACCTTCAGTGTAAAGCCGAGGCTTGTCCCATGCCTCTTCACAGGCATCCACGTGAACCCATCTCTTGCGGTGCACGGAGTACACTTCAGTCCAGACGTGATCCTCCGAGTTCCACACCCAGCGCACGCGTGATCCCACAGCCCTGCAAAGCATGCTGAAGCAATTTGCCCACTCGCCACACCTTCCTTTCCGGGTCTGGAGGAGGACAAAAGCGTCGTTGTAGCGGGGGAATCTTTCGTAGGAGCCACAGTGATCCAGCGAGCAACGGTACAGTTCCACCTGGTTAGCTCCTCGTGCGGCTTCATCCGGGAGGGGTGCGGCCATTCCGACGGCGATGGTAGGCGAGCCACAGGTCCTGCAGATCGGGTTGTTGACCCATGAGAAGAAGGAGCGCTTGAACCACCGGAGCAATGCGCGGACAACGCAGTCCTGGTAGCCCCAGGCGGGCTTCTTGCCTGCGCCGAGACTCTGGGCCTCGGCCAGGAAGATCTGGCTTTCCTCGTCGGCTTCGCCATAGATCTGATCCAGTGGTATCGAGCCCAGCGCTTCGTCGAGGAGGCCAGGGTTCTCCCACTTAACGGGCATGTTGGACAGCGAGTTAAGCATGTTCTTGAAACGGAGGGAGCGGGCGTCGCGAGGCTCGCGAGGCAGCAAAGGGATGTTCTTGATGCATGTGCTGTACGAGGGCGGTGGTGCTGTGGTCGGAGGAAGTGCTGGGTTAAAGGGTGCGGGCGAGGCAGAGCGCGAGCGGCCGCTCAGGTCGTTCATGCGCTTTGTGCTGAGGACCTGACGGAAGCGCTCCGTCAGCTCCTTTGCTTTCCGCTCGTCCAAGGCGGCCCCCCGGCGAGGGTGGTGCGAGTCGGCCATTGCGAAGTGTGCGGTGGATGGGGGGGAACGGCCGTCCTGAGGAGGTGTTTGGTGTCGGTAGGTGTGAGGTTGGGGCGTTGATGAATGCGCGTGTGGCAGGTTTGCGACCGAGGAACCGCAGCAACTGCACAGCCGCCGCGAGGAACAGCCGCCACCGGGTCAGTGCGCGAGGAGATGGTTTGGTGGTGAGTGCCTTGGGTGGCAGGGCCCTCTTCATCCAGATCCAGGCAGACAAAGCGACGGAGAGGTCGAAACAGGCTGCGCAGGATGGTGGGCACGGGGGAGCAAAGTATAGGTCCTGGTGGTGGAGGAGCGGGTGGAACAGTGCGGGCGGCGATGAGGTGTTCAAGGGCGAGGGACGCGCCAGCTCGCCGGTAGGGCAAATCGGCCGCGTAACCTCTCGAAAAGACACTTAGACCGTATAGCCAATCAGCACCGTAGATGGAGGGCTAGTGCGCAACGGGAGCTTGCCCTCGCGCGTCAGCCGGGGGATGATTGAATGCTGGTTAGAGCCGTTCTGGATCCGAACGCTCTTCTTGCCAGCCCAGCGTCGTGCGGACTCCTTAATTACAGAGCGCGCCAAGCCCGAGAAGCGACTTGATGACTAACTGCCTCGCCCGGAAACGATGCGCGGCTTCCTACATGGGCAGCTGAATCCAAGGTCCGGACGTGAATGTGAGCTTTGAACGCAGACATTCGCGTCCAGCTATTGGATTCCACTGCTGACGGCCACGAGGCGCGGCGGAGTGTCCGTTGCAATGCCGCCGCGGCTATTCGTGGGCCGGGGCTTCGCTGGGGCGGAGACCACGCAACATGCCCAAGCCACGCCTGCGACGACGCGTACACACAACCCGGCCGCGCTGACTCGGGCCCGCTCGAATATGAATACAGCGCGACTCGCACGCCTACGACGCTCCCTCTGACGCGTGCTGCCGCCTTTTGCAGACGCGACGCTCGCGAGGTCGTCTAGTGAGTGCGTTGCTTACCATCGAAGTCTGCTCAAGCATTGCGACCACTCTGCTTAGCGGGTCCGCCGGCGACTTTTCGCCTTGTTGCGACTGATGATTGCGCAGCACAGGGCTTGGCGCGCAGCGTTCCACTTTCCACGGCTCCTCCCAGCAATGCCTCTCTGGCGAAGCACGTCAGCCACCATGATCTTCATTCAGTCTGCGCTCGCTGCCACCTGTGCTGCCTGGCCCCCAGGTTCCCGCCCGCCCGCCAAGCCCGCACATCATCATCTGCTCTCCCGCACCAACGCTGCTCAAAACGACGATGCCGCCGATGTCTGTTTTGCGCACCGTCTTCGGCTCTGAGTAAGCAGCTACGGACTTGGCCGAGCGGACGCGGACGCGGACATCATCCCAGCGGAAGATCCCTCCAATCTTCTGCTTTTTCTTCCTCGTCGCCTGCGCACAGGGATGCCACTCAGAGCCTCTTCCGCCCCGCAAAGCTGACGCGGCCACCGGCTCCCGTTCTGCGGACCAACGAACGACAGCGTTACTGCGTGACCAAGCAGCTGGCCTGATCACCTCCACCACTTGTCTAAAACCAGCCCTTCAGCTTCGTGTTGTGGAATTGCTGTCCCTCAACACCCGCGCGCCGCGCGGCAGGTACCGCCTTTCTCCGCGCGCAGGTATAGAGGTCGCTTAGCCGCGTTCCAGCCAGCCAGCCAGTCGCAATATTGGGTGCTTTAGCGCTGGTTCGCTAGTAGTGTACAAGAAACATGGCTTCCAGAACGTCGCTTCGAATTGGTCGGCCACCGAGCTAATTCAAAAAGTCGACCAACCTCTTACACTCCCATTTTTCTGGTTACCCCCCTAAAATGCGCCCACATGACAGCGGATAACAAAAGAATTCGGCCCTCTCGACCTTATTCCGCCGAAGATGTTATATCCAACTTACTTACGTAGGTAGTTGAATCCAATGTCCAGACATGAATGTGAAGTTTAAATGCGAACAAATGCGTCCAGCTATTGGATTCCACTGCCCTAGAGAGCCGAACTTTTTTGTTACCCGCTGTGCGCCCAGTCTAAAAAATGCTTATCTTATCCAAAACGCCTACGTCTCCCATCTGAGGCACATGCGCCCCGTGACAAGATCTGCAGTGGCCGCACCTTGATACATCGCCGCCCGTCCTCACACAGCCGAGACATTGAGGTCATCCTCCCCGCCCGTCCACGTTGCACTGACACACCACTGATTGCTTCCCGTCGGCCTACTTCCCCCCCTCTAGCGCGCCCGTTATCTCTCGTGCACGCTAACAAACTTCGGCGGCAAGTCCAGATCCCACGTTGGCCTCTCCACCAGCACCACCTCCAGCGGAGCGGCCGCTGCGGCGCCGGACTTCGCCTTCCCGCCCTTGGCCGCTGCGGCACCGGCACCCTCACCGCCATCGTGGCTGATGGGGACCAAACCCAGAACCGGACGGTACTTGAACGTGTGCCAATGGCTCTTGCGCTGCAAGGCAGACGCCGGTTGAGCCTCGTCTGCCTCGTCATTCGTCTGGTCACCGCCCTCGGACACGGCGCGCCGCAAGGTCGCGAGAGCGTTCGAGCCCTCGTATTGAGCCTCTGCGGAGTCAGCCTCCTCCTCGTTGTCGTCGTCGTCCTCTGACGCTTCTTGCCCTTGCTGCAGCTCGACCCAGGAGGCCGCGTCGGCGCCGGTGATCTTGCGGTACTTCCGCCCCGCTCCCTCAATTTCCCGCGTCGGCATCTTGCTGCCTGCGCCGCTGGTGTGCTTCCTGAGCAGCAGCGCGTCCTCCTCCGCCGGGCCTCGCTTGCGTTTCTTCAGCGGGGACTCCGCGCCGCCGGCACCGTCGCCGTTTGTGGCACCGTCGGAGGCCGGTGATCCGTCCGAAAAATCGGTTGCAAGGTCGAACATGAACAACCAGTTGCTGCCGTACAACCACAACCGCTGTCGCGTGTCATTGATGTCCCACAAGCAACCCATCGCCCGGTCTCGTTGGCCCCTGAACTCTGCAGGGAAGTCGGACGTGGGATTGCGCCTGGACCAATCCGTCATCTTCCCGTCGAGGATGTCAAATTCGTAGACCTGATGGTAAGCAGTGACCGCGAGCAACCGATGTTCGCCGCCCGGCAGCGTGTGCGAGCGAGGGTGTGGGTTGTGTCTCGTCGGATGAACCGCGGGGTTGCCGTTCGGCTGGGATTCAGAATCCTTCGTTGGCCGGAAAGACAACACTAGTGCTGCGGACTCGAGTTTCGGTAGGAGGTGGCCAGCGGGATTGCGTACCCAGTGTTGGCCGAAGAAGATGACTGGATGGCTCGCGTCCTCGTCTTCGTCGTCGTCATCATCGTCAGACGACGCATCTTTCGAAGCCTTTTCCTTTTCAGGCAAGTCTACTTCAGGTGCCGTGATGTCCTCGTTTCCTTCAACAACCCAGCTGTCAAGGTACCCTGCAAGGTCGCTGACGACAAGCACCTCGTTTGATAGTGCAACGCGGGTGATGATTCTGTCGTAACTGCCCCAGTAACCGTTGAGCGAATTTTGGTACTCCAGTTTCCTGTGTAACCGTTGGAGCTCCACGACGCGAGGGACGATTCTCCACCTGTTGGGCTCATCCTCGTCGTTCGTCAGGCGGGCCAAGAAGATTCCGTTTTCGTGCGTGATGATTGCCAGCCACCTGCCGTTCGGGCTCAGTTGCACCAACCGTGCACCACCCTCCTGGGGCAGTGGGGGGCTGTCCAGTTTCCTCACGCGGAGGCTCCTGTCAGTCTCGCCCTTGCGCAACGACAAGTGGAAAACCTTAATTTCTGCAACGGTCGAGATGGCCAGAATGCTGCCATCCTCTGAGATCGATGCAGAAGTGATGTTTTCATCTCCCTTCAATGCCAAGCGAGCTACTAATTTGGGCAACTCGCCGCTGGTGTCACGCTTTTTGACACGCCAGATGCGTACCTCGCGATCCCACCAGCTTACCAGGAGGCGCGCACGGGGTGCGCTCGTAACCGGAGGGCTTTGAGGCAAGGCGGACAGTTTGCGGGAGTGCTCGGTGCTGAAGGAGCGGATCGGGACAAGGATGGGATGAGTGTCGAGACCTGTTACTTGATTAGCATAATGAATTGAATAGCGGGCCTTGCATATCGTACCTCCAGAAACCAAAACGCTCAGGCCTTTGCTCTCGTACGTTGTCATGGTCTTCACGTCGTGATCGTGGAATCTCCGGTGGCCGCTCTCTACCCATCTCTTTTCCGAACCGCTGCCAGACAGGGTGTATACGGTGGTACGTTGGTCCATGCCACCGCTGAACACGGTCTTCCCATCCCTACTGACTGCAAGGTCCAGTACATCGGTCTTATGTGAGGAAATCCTCTGCAGAAGCGAATAATTCTTGCCGTCGTAGAACCTAACCTCGCCAGTCGAATCTCCAGAAACGATATCGCCGTTGGGCAAGCATTTCACAGCCCAGACCAGGGTTTCTTTTGGTCCTGCAATGGACGGCGCACCGAGCGTAATGTTCCGCAGGAGTTGGCCGTTCCTCGAATCGAAAATTCTGACCGCGCTATCGGCGAAGCCCGCGACCACGATGTCGCGATTTTGATACGTGACGCTGAGGACGCGCGCCTTCTTCGCCGTCGGTCGCGAGAGGAAGCGCGAAAACTCGAGGTTGTTCTCATCGGTCGAGAGGATGGCAAGCGTGCCGTCAGCGCACCCAGCCACCAAGTTCTGCCCACGGAACTCGCCCTCCCTCACAGCCTTCTGTCCGGCCTTCCACCGGGGTTGTGCTGCAAGGCACCAGACCTCGCTGTGGTTGCCGCTTGAGTGGCGCAGAGGCAGCCCGGTAACCAGGTCCCACTCTGTTACGGTGCTTGAATAGCCAATGCTGAACAGGCGCAAGCGACCGACCGAGGTGAATTCCTCATCCTCCTCATCCGGCTCTTGTATCCATGCCAGCCCCTCGACGCTGCGGTCCTTGCCGCCGCTAAGTGTAATCTCATGAATCCATTCGCCGTCCTTGCCGGGGTTCCAAACTTCGATGTTGCCGTTGGCACGGCCGATCGCGAGCCTGACGTTACCAGCGCCTTTGCTGGTGTCTTTTGAGTCGGAGTAGGAAAAGGCAAGGGCGTTGATGGCGGACGCCGGGTAAGGAACGAAGCGCGAACGATGAATGTCCATGGTGTGTGAGGCGCGCAACAGCGCGAGAAGGGTTACAGGGAAGGCGCACTGAGTGTCGACTGCTGGCGGGTTTCTGCGTGAAAGGTTGGGCTTGTTAGGGACCTAGGAACACGGCGTATGAATGTCCCGGCGCGCAGACTTCGCAAAGTTCGAGCGCGGGAACGACGTTCCAAAAATTTCCCTTGACCATCGGCGTTTTTTCCTCCGAGGGTCTCGGTCATTGACCGCGCTAGTAAGCGAGCCGCGATTCTAATGCGACGTCAACCCTTCACCCCTCACCCTCATTCAGCGCAGATGCAGCACGACATCATCACAATATCAGCCCGATGGCAGTGCACTTTGTCCATCGTTCCGGAAAGCCTCTATGCCTTGCAGAAAGATCCTCTACCAAGTCTGACGGCACTTCGTCGGCGACAAACCTTTCCCCGACCGGACGCTTGTCCCAACGCAGACGAGGATGCAGCCATCAGCCCGCAACCGATGACCCCCCATCCGATTATATTTGACATGGGCGGGTGCAGCTTCGTGGATAGCAGCTGTCTCAAGGGTTCAACCGGATAGGCTGGGCACCTTTTGACACATTCGCGGCATCTTACGAAACGGGAACCCTGACGGGCCAGCCGCGTTTCCGTGCGGCCGCGGACATTCGCACACAGCTGTGTTACATGCTCGATCCATCCGATACCGAGGCCATCCACTGCGTCATGGTGCAACAGCCGTGAACGAGGGCGGCTCCGTATCGCAACAAGCCGAGGTGGTCGAAGCTCTTGTCCGGATGACTTCGTTCATGGGATTTTGTGCAGCCATGTACAGATGCAGGCTCCAACTAACAACTCACCCTCACTGTTGCGATACTGAGCGAATCGACCTCGTATGCTATTGGTCCGCATCTGGCCGCAAGGAAGTGCTACCCTTAGCGTGGAGAGCACGGATGAGGCTTGTTGCTAGAGTGACGATCTAAAGCCTTGTGTACCCGTCCCTAGTATAGTCCTTCCTTCGTCTATGCAGGTCCATACATATACTGTTAGAGTGCGCTTGTCTGTCTCTCTACTGTGGGTAAAGTAAATCAGCAAGGGGAGACGATGTCTTTGTCTCTGGGTGAAGTTAGCATTGCTTGCTTCACCACGCGTCTCATGTGCCACGACGTTTCGCCTTGAATCCTTGCTTGGTGCGGCTGAGAGCAGATGCAGACAGTAGTTTTACTGGATTTTGATAGAGAGCGGAGCTAGTGGGTGCCGGCGGCGAGGCGCCCAGCGGTGTGGCTGGGCCACAGTTGCGTGACGGCGGGATCGTCGTGGTTGATGTGGAGGGATCATCGCTCTTGGTAGCAGTCGAGGATGATCTGCGGAGAACTGGCTTTTCTGGAAACGAGGTGTCGTGTAGCTGGGGTGTAGCGATTGGTGCAATAATATGGCGTGCTCTCTCGCGTTTCAATAATAATAATAAGCATGACTGTCGAGACATGCACCAAGGCCGTCAGAATTGGCAGAATTTTCTGTTTGACGCGCCGAGGGCGAGGCAGGCAGGATGCACAGCGGAGTCAGAGTGACGCTGCAAAAAGCCGTGTGGCTCCGTCTATCCGAGGCCTTAGCCCAGTGGCGGCCCGGCGAATGCCAGGTTTGATGAAAAGCCTGAGCTTTGCATTGCATATGACCGGACTTAGGGTTGAACGGCTGCTGCTCACGCGTTGGTGGTCGCGCGTTCGGCGCCATTTCAGCCACAGACCCAGAGCGACCACCTTCCGTCCTGAGCACGTACTCTATTATGCCCTTATCCTAGCCGGCGGGCCGGCATCGAATGCGTCACCGATCTCATCTCGTCTGTGGGCATCCAACGGTGCGCATTCTTATGCGGAGGCTTGTGGCGAGGCGGAACGAGATGTGCACCGTTTCGAAGGCTCGGCTGCTGCTCCATCTAGAATGCGGATGTTTCATGCCACGGAGATGATGCGTTTTGTCTGAACGCGCTTGCTTGGCACGAGCCAACCTTCTGACATGCTTCCATCGGGCATCGCGCTTAGCCTGGGTGGCTGCTCTCGGTCTTCACTCGTAAGGATAATCCGTGATGCCGTACTTAGCCTCCCGCCGGGTGCAAATTCTCACGGCGAGAGTGGGGCATCCGCTGCCAGAGAAACCACGAGAACAGCGCAGTTCGCCGCAAGAGGCGGTAAAAAGCCCAAGGCGTTGAGCGAAAATTCTCTGCAGGCAAACAGCGGCGGCGGAGCGGAGCAGGTGATTCTTATCCACCAGCTTGCGGATCCTCGCCTTGCTGGAGGACCCACCGGCCGTCACCGCCTGCGCCATTATGCAGACACGACACATGCACTAAGTATACGGTTTATTCCTGCGCACATCTGCCGCAACCCCACGATGTGCCGCGGTGGCGCGGAGTCACGCAGGAAATGAAGGAACGCGTCTGGCGGACGGCTCAGCCGCGACGGACGTTGTGCTCAGGAGACGGCGGCGCGGATGTGACATCAGACGGGTTGAATGCTCAGCGTGAAGAGAGGGCCAAGCAAGGGCGACCTAGCCGTTCAAATGGAGACCGGACGGTGCACTGGCCGGCCTGGTGATGCTTTCACCGCATCGATCTGCAAGCACACGTTTTCGTCAACGCAGCAACCCTGCCGCGGGAATCACGGGCGCATTCGGTCCTCTGGGCTTCACCATCTCATCCTACGTCGGTAGTTGAATCCAATGTCTGGACGTAAATGTTCACGTTCAAGGCTTACATCTACGCCGAGACAATGGATTCGACCACCTCCCGCAAGTTGTTTATCTTCGGCGAAATAAGATCGAGACAGCCAATGTGGGCAGCCGGATTGAGGTCTCGCAGGCGTTGCGGAGACGGCGCTGAAACTCGTCGAGCCGCATGTGACACGCCCTTGGGCGAGGGCTGCGAAGGCAAACAGAAATCGATTGGGCTGCGGCAGGGACGAGAGGGCGCCAAGGCGATGCGCGGTGGTGGTGCCAGCGTGCTGTTGCGCGCTATGCTGCTCCGCGAACGGTGGAAACCTGGGCAGAGGCGCGCAGGGGAGGTGCAGGGAAGGCGTGGCTGCGCAGGCTGCCGGGCTGAGGAGCCTTACCGCTCGCAGCACTGGCGTGCCGCGGACAGGGCTGGCTTCAGGCCGTGCCGGCCTGGAGATTGGGCAGACGCGCCCCCGTTAGATCTGGGGTTCGCGGGCGTGTGGCAGCGTGCAGCGCGACGCTGGGCGCTGATTGAGCGCAGCCCGCGGCCGTGGTGTCGTGTCATATGGGCCGGGGGGCGGCGGAGAGGAACGCGTTGAGCATCGCTGGCTGGCGCCGGCCGTGGTCTGTGGGCGCCGGCTGCATCTGCCTGCTGGACCGTGAGCGGCGGCGGAGATGAGGGCTCGCCGCCCCTATGCGTGCGCCTGCGTTGTGCACACAGACGCCCGGCTGCCGCAGCAATCGCTGGCCGTGGCACGTTGCTGCACTTGGTGGGCTGGCGTGCGCGCCGCCCGAAGCAGACAACCGCGGGCCCACTGCCGGGCGAAAAGCATGGCGTTTTGTGCAGCGCTGGCAGCGTGCGGGGATTGGCTGTCGGGCGATGCTGGCGGAGAGCAAGGAACAGCGGCTTCGAAGCAGTTTAGCTTGCACCGAGCGCTGGCGGCGAGCCCCATACGAGTGCAAGCAAGTAAGCTCGCCGTACCGATCTCTAACCTTGGCCCTCCGCCAGGCGACGCGAGCGCCCTCAGCCTCTCCTCCTCCACCTTCACCTCACCTCTCCTTCCCCCTTCCCTCCGCCGTCATTCATCCGTCGGCTCTTCAGCGGCCAAAGTCTTAGTGAACGGGGTACGTACTTGCACAATTCTCTTCCCTGCCTGCACATCACCCTTCCATAAGACCTCACCGGCTCGGCTTCCACTGGGCCTCTGCGCAGCCGGCCTCTGCCTATTCCCCAACCGCACCGCCAGCCCATCCTCTCTCCTCCTCGCTGCACCACCACCTCACACCACTGTCTGCCCCGCTCGCACGTCGCCGCCGCCCTCACACCGTCGACGCAGCCCCTAACCACCCGTGGAGCGCAGAGCCGGACACCCTCAATCGTCACGATTGAAGCCAGCATCCGCCCTCTTCACTAGACCTCCGTCGGCTGTGCATACTGTACTGTGTGTGCATTGGTAAGTCTTGTCCGCTGCGCTGCCCCTCCCCTCTTTCCTGCTGCCCGCCCGGATCCCCCACTACCGAGGACCTGCCCGCCCGCAGCCGGACTCGACCACGGCGCCCGCAGCCGGACTCGACCTCGACGCCGGCAGCCGCTCGCGATGACGCTATCCCGCCTCAGAGCCGCGGTTCAGACACGCGCGAGACACCTCGAGACAACCTGTGGAGGCGGATAATTGCACGTGGGGCGGATTGGAAATCTGTGCAAGTTGTCGAGCTCCCGGCCCGGAGAGCGGCCGATCGGGTTGTTGGAGGTCGAGCGTTGGCTGGCGCAGTGTCAAAGAAAGTCGTGCCCGATGGACTCTCGGAATCTGCCCAAGGCTGGGCAGCGGACTTGTCTCAGCATTGGCGCAGGTTTTTATCTCGACACAACCCCTGCCGGCGCGTTCAGGAATCTCACGGCCCTGCGTTCAAGGATTTCTTGAGGGCGCCGTGGCGGCTTCTTATGCGTTTCCCTGGCTTGACTTGTCTTGGGAGTGGTCTCGTTCGCCTCGGTCATTCCTGCGTAACCCTCGGTCCAAGAACCAGGTGCAGCCGAATTTCGTCTCCCTGCGAAGCTTAAGCTTTCCCACGCTGAGGATCGCCCGCGGAGGAACGACGGCTTCACCGACCGCGCCTGGCTACACGCGTCATCCATCCACATTCGTTTTTGCACGAGCGAGACATGGGCTGACCGTTTCATCCAACAGAACCTCATCCAACCCTCCTCTCTTGATCTGTCCTTTGCCCGCGGCCTCCAGCCCCGCAAGGCAGGCTCTCGACCCCCAAAGCATCGACTGCTCCTCCGGTCGAAGCATTGAACGGTTCGTCTCCCGGAGGCTGCCGTGGATTATTGGCGAAAAAAGAGCCGTGCTGATTGGTGCTCCTTGCTCTAGACTCGTGGGCTGTTCGACGGGAATTTTCCACATTCCCCAGACTCCTTGACGAGCGTGCCAGATCCCCCACCCTTCGGCGGACTCGTTAATTCGTGTTCTGCCTCCTGAGAATACCCCTGTGGCGAGCTTGGCCCTTTCAAAGACAAAGATCTGATCGCCTTCTCATTCCGACACTGAATGCCACTTGCAAGGGACTCGATCGTTGCTGGTCTTTTAACCATCGCGTCTTCATTTCTTCTAGTCACTACAGTACACTCCTTAAACTAATAATCTAATCCATAAGGTATGGACAATCTCGGCCTTACATAACCTGTCGCATCGCTAACCGATCGCCCCGCACGTTCCAGGCGTCATTTGAAGGACCCCCTCCTATATCCGCTCTAAGGTCTCTCCACAGACCTCCGTCCGGAACTCTGGACACCTTCACTCGCCGTACACCAACTAATTTCATTCACTACCACGCCTACGCCAAGGCAGCCACTCTCTAATCCCAGTCTCTTCCCGGACTTTACCCTCCCTACCGTCACCGCCAGTTGCGTGCACGGTCTTCCAGTCTATCCAGGAGAACAGACGTCCACTCTTTCCACACCAACACAACCTCAGCCCAACATGGCCTACAACCAGTCGTCCCACCCCCGCTACGGCAACTGCGACAGCTACTTCGTCGAGGAGGATGATGGACTATATGCCATGCGTGCCGAGGCAAGGGAACGTGCTCGTGCAGTGGCTAGGATGCAGCAGCGTGCTCTGGCTGATGAGCTTTCGAGGATGACGGCAGAGGAATACCAAGAGGATATTCTGGACCACATGGAGCACATGGAGGTGAGGCAGCTTCACCACGCCGCTGTTTTGGATTGCTGCTAACTCACTTCACCCTTTCAGGCCGAGACGATGCCTGACGTCAACTCCATTGACATCCAGACCGAGATCCAGTGGTTCATGAGGCCCTACCTGCTCGACTTCCTGGTTGAGGCCCACGCTGCCTTCCAGCTTCTCCCCGAGACCCTGTTCCTGGCCGTCAACCTCCTCGACCGCTACTGCTCCCGTCGCGTTGTCTACAAGCGCCACTACCAGCTTGTTGGTTGCGCTGCCCTCCTCATCGCCGCCAAGTACGGTGACCGCAAGGAGCGCGTGCCTACCGTTAGAGAGTTGAAGTCGATGTGCTGCTCGCTATACGATGATGAGATGTTCACGCAGATGGAGTGGCACGTTCTTCAGACCCTCAACTGGGTCATCGGTCACCCCACGGTGGACTCCTTCCTGCAGCTCGCTCTGTCCGAGGTCACTTACGATGCCGAGGTTGAGCACATGGCTTGGTACATCAGTGAGATCGCCCTCTTCCACAAGGAATTCGTGTCGGTCCGCCCCTCGGTTCTTGCCCGTTCTGCTCTGGCCCTGGCCAGGTGCGTGCTCGGCCGCTCGCAAGCTCGTCAATCCGAATGGGCCGGCACTTACGACCCTGTCGTTGTCCTCAACCTTTCCAACCACCTCTATCAGCCTTCGCAGGTTCTGTCAAGGAAGTATGCGTCGATGCACCTGTCTGCGGTGTCTACTACTGTCGAGGAATTCCTTCAACGTCAAGCACAGATCGCCCGCCGCAACATCACGCCTCCCACGCCGCCTGCGCTTGAGAACCAGAAGCCCGATGCCGACGGCTACCTCACCCCGTCGACGCCCCAGAAGAGCCAGTATGACGCTATCATGCAGCACGGTTGCCTGACGCCGCCGATCACCCCTGACAACGAGTTCGGTACCAACTACGCGAAGAACGTGGTTTCGAGAATGTACCCGGTTACTCCCACATCGGCGCCGCAGGAGGCTCCTCAGCAGCAGCAGCAGCAGCAGCAGCAGCAGAACCAACCCCAGTACGGCTACCAGCAATACCTTCAGCCGCCACGGTTAGTTCAATAGCTGACTGATGGCGTTGGCAGGATCGACGACGGAAAGATGGCGACATCATAGACGCACTTCTGTCCCGACCTGTGGCATCTCTTCTCTTTCTTGTACCAAAGACCTATGTATGAGCGTCATAGCGTTGCCCTTTTACCCTTGCTCCATTTAACTATTGCATTGCAAGCGTCATCTGTCTTTCGTCATTCTATTAGTTTTGCTCTTGATCTTCAGCATTTCTTTTGTTCTTGGGACAGTTTAAAGATGGAACAGCTCCAGGGGGCGAAGGGCGGTGGAAGTGGTAAAAGCATCAGAAGATGATTAGTTTTGGGGATGGATATGGTCGGCGGTTTCCTAGACTTAGTCCGTCCCTTTTGGATTAGAAATTCAAAAGGGTTGGATTCAATCTTGGGGCCCGTTTGTGAGATGTTCTTTTTTGTCCCGTGGAGGATTGAAATTGCGATTCTGGGGGCGAGCTTGACGACGCTGCTTCCGCACCCAGAAGATCCTCTCCATCCCGGTGGGCCGTAGAGATACCCTTCTTGTTTCTCATCTTTTCTGAGTTTTCCTTTTTGCCCTGCTGATTTTTTTCGCGCGATGGGAAAGGTCGGTCACTGCTGCAAGCACACGACAAAAGCAGAAGGTATTCGAGGTCAGACTGTTTGTTTTTTTCCGCTACAGCACAGCAAGGCAAGAACCAAGGAAAAAAGGGGGGAAGTTGGCTCATCATCAGATTGAACAGGCAGGGCTTGAGCACATCCGAGACTGAGCATCATCCTTTTTCCTTTTTTTCCCCCTCATTCATGCTTCTCTATCTTTCCGCAAATCTCTTGTTTGGGCTTTGGCTGGCGACAGAAACCCCAACTTACCCCCCAACCAACAAATCAGAAAAAAAACGTCATAAACCCGTAGAAAACATATAATGCTCATCGAACTTTTTCGCTCCCCATACCTCGCGCGCGCGTTCGCGTTTCCATTATCCTTTCGCCCTTTCTTAATTTTCTGTTGGTTGAGAATCTCCGTTCGAGAGAGAGAGAGACGTTGGATGGTAGTGACGGCATGATCTTCGCCCATCAACCTCAACCCCCTATTTTTGGGCGCACGTCATACACCATTATCATCCAGCCATACCATGGGTAGATAGCAACTGCAGCGTGGACACGGTTCGGAGCGTTTTCCTTTTTTTTTTCCTCGTTCCTTTTCGTTTCTATTTACGGCTACTTCCTATATCTTCCGCGTCCCTTGCAGTTGAGCAGCCGATCGACATGGGGGAGCAAGAAGGGGAGAGGGGAATTTAGAGTTTGTTCCCTTTCGTGTATATCTCGCTCCAGCACAATCTCCTCCCGCCATCACGCTTCGCCGTCCGTCTCGTTGCGGCGCGGGCGTGGCGTGGCGTGGCGTAGCGGCGGCTGGACTGACCAACGGCGCATGCATCCAGTGGTCGATACACACATAATCAGGGCTGTCGGCAGCTAGCTTCACGGTGCGTTTCTTGCTTGCTCTGCAATCTCCCCACGTCCTCCCGCCTCGAATCACCCTCACGCAAATGTCCGAGGATCGGGGCAAAAGGGGCGGGCGGCGCGACAAGGTGCTGAGGCGAGGTTTCAAGTTTCAGAAAAGGATCAAACCCGGATGAAGGGTGGTGGAGTTGGGGGCGAGAGCGGTTTAGTGGCAAAAAACGTACGTATGTTTCGGAGGGAGGACCCTTGATGGGGGAGGTGGGTGGGGGGTTTTTTTGGGGGGGATCGTGCATGCATTGCATGTACTTGCGCGCATGTTTGACTGCATGTACATAGGTGCATGTGTGCGCATTGGCGCCGCGGTTGAGAGAGGGAAAAGGAAGGGTCTCACAACAGCCCGCCGCCCATCATATTGGGTTTTTGTCGCTTATGCAGCGTCTCTAGTAGTTTGTGCATTTCGTGTATGTGCTGGTACCGACCGGATGCTGCGGGGGAAGGGGAAGAATAATGAGCGTGTTAAGCCGGCAAGTTCGACCAGCGGTTCCCCGCCCCTGGGCTCGACACACGCCCGTTGATGCCTTTTCTGGTTCGGCGATAAAATGACAAAGAGGTGGAAGACGGGGATTCGCTGTCCAAGGGTGGGAAGTGGTTGCAGGGCTAACCGCAGCTTTCGTCCGAGCAAGGATGCATGTGTCTGTGACCGACGTAGGTATGCGTGTCGCGTGGGATCGACGCGCGACTGTGCATACCTGGTCCGAAAGGCACGCGACGGAGGCGGGACCGTAAGAATGGGATTTCGGCGACTACGTGTCCTGCCTCGTTTGGGGTTTGGGGCGACGAGAGGGAGACTGAGTCGTGAGAGAGATATTCGTTTTTCCACTTTCTTTTGGCTTTCGCGTCCCTTTGGCGTGTGAGTCAGGCGCGCGCGGGAAACAGCAGGGTTGCGGGCGGCAGGGGGCAAGGAGATGGTTGGACGGGCTAAGAATAAGCTGCGTTGACTATCAATTGCTGTATGTCGTTGCGCATGTTGGGCCGCCGGGCTTTGGTTGGTTCGGTCGAGCGAGGCTAGGTTCGGTGCATGTTTTATGTTTCTGTTCAGTCTTTGCTGTTGCCTGCTACCATTCAGGCCTCGACGGTGCCACAATGCGGCGCCCAAGGGCTGTTGCACGCCTCGAAAGCTTGGATCTCAGCAAAACCACGAGACACAGATCGGATATCTATCTTGCTGCTGCTGCTGCTGCTGACTGGGCTGGGCGCTTATCTTCCGTCCCCTTTCCCTTTCCCTTGCCTTTGCCGCCCCGTGCTTCCGCGCGTCGGCGAAAACACGTCATCGTCCCTGTTGCTCCAAGCAATAGTTACTTACCTCGTCCCGCCTGAGCATCTCTCTGCCGTCCGCCACACACTATCGTACGCCCGTGAACGCCACGCTTGGACGCCTTTCCATCAACCACGACGCTTTAACCCCGCCGGAGACATTTAAATCTCCTCGTACCGTACCACTTTTGCGCCATCTACTTTTAAAATATGCCGACGGTAAGCCTTTTCAATATTCCTTTCCTATTTCCACCCCGTTCTAGCCCCAGATTCCACCTTACACAAACCTGCCCGCATTCCCAGCCGCCTCCATACCACACGAACCCTGGGCCGCCTATGTACTACCTGTGGCGCTCGCTCACAGCTAGCCACACGGCAAAACCCTAGTCTTTTATTTTATATTATTTTTCCCTTTTCCCTCCTTACTTGCCGTTAGCCCGATATTTATTCACCCTTTTGGATAATTCTCTTGCCACTCTCTCTCTTCTTTTCCTTTTGTTTCTTGCACAAGTTCGGCCGAAAAGTAGAAAAAAAAAAAGAAAAAGAAAGAATAGCTGATCCGTCGTCTCCTTGGCGTCTCGCGAGCAGCAGCAGCAGCAGCATTACAAGGTCGGCCATCCGCCGCCCTACAGCGACGTCATATCGCAGCAGGAGGATGAACAGCCACGCGGCAGCGCCGACAGCGGCGATGACGACGATCACGACGGCAACGATCTCAGCAAGCTCCCGGCTTACAGGGATGTAGACGAAAATGGAAATGACTTTGAGGATGGGTATTATGACGAGGAGGCAAATCAGGTCGACGTTGAAGCCGGGCGGCATCCGAATGTCGTGCATCCAACGATGGGGTTTCAGCAGCGAAGGGGCCGTAGTTCCAGGTGGAGAGCGGCCGCGGAGTGCTGGTGTAGGAGAAGCTGCGATGCCTCACTGGCGCGGTTCTTCATGGGGTTCGCGTTCGTGGGCGTTTGGTTGTGGTTGTGGTTGAGGTAAGTTCTGTGGGGTCGGCGCTATTGGAGTAGACCTTCCTTTTTTTCTTCTTGGTTTTTTAGAGAATCAGTTCAATGTGAATACTGCAATTGTTAGCCAGTCGCAAGATCTCTACTGGCGTCTGCTTGGAACTACGCCGTTTATTGAAGTGTCTATACTACTTCCTTTGGCCTCGTCTACCCTTGAATTATTCTTTTTCTCGTGCAGCTGATCTCTCTCCCTCAACACACCTTTCTCTTTAGTTGACTTGATTCTAACAAACTATCGTTTCAGATTCTATGCCATTATGGTTCATGTGGTTCCCTTCCCAGGCGGCGTCCAGTCACACGTCAGGCTTTGCACCCCAAACTCTCTGGTAGGACGATCATCATTACTCTTTTGGTCTCAATGTTTTATGCCCGAAAGCCAGTCCTTACTTCGATTCAAACATCAAGCCGCCACAGCAGCTTATAGAAGATTCAAGTCCTTCGAGCCCCGTAGAGGACGCTGCACTCTTTCTACATGGGTAGTCAAGTCCAAATCGGGACGCATTTGTCCGCGTTCAAGACTCACACCTACGTCCGGACATTGGATTCAACTAACTACTCAAGAAGACTACAAGCTGTTAGGCGGAATAAAGTGTCATCCGCTGTGCCGCCCCTAGTAGGTGAGTAAACGAAAACTAGATCAGTCACGGGACTTTGTTGAAAAGTTTCTAGGATGCACTTCGCCATATCGCCACTTTCCCCTGAGAAGCGGACCTGGTGAGGAGTAATCACTGGAATGGTGTTTGTCGGCGAAAACGTAAGAAGTATTCCTGTGTCCCAAATTTCTTCTTTTTGAACCCGGTGGTGGTGGTACATACAACAACTCTCACATGTCGGACCCGAGTAATTCAGGACCCTTCAGCTGCCGGAAATGTTCGGGCAGAGTCTTCGGTGATGGTGAACAAAAGGCCGAGTGGATATGGAAGTAAAGTCCATGTGTGGAGGTATGCAGAAGGGAGTAGCTTGCTCCAGCCAACATGCTCCTCAAACACGAGACGGGACTCCGAAATGTTGATGCCGAGCCCCACGGCAAGTATGTCGCACGATGATAGTCTGATGTACCAAGGTTTCTAGTAGACGCTGACACTCGTTTCGTTCCAGCCGGACCTTGGGAACATACTACAAGCCCGGGCAACCCTGCATGCACTCGCAGAGAAATGCGATCGACCACTTGTCTGCCTTGTGGTTATTGCACTTTGTCTGCCTTGCCAACGCGGCCCCGAGGCGAACCGTGGGGCGTTGAGGGGCACAGATTTGCAAACTTTCGAAATGACAAAGGGGTGTTGACGATCGCCATCGGTCCAAAGGCGCACATGTCGGCGATGAGTGCAAGGAAGGGCGAGGGGGCTCGGCTAACACGGGTTGTCAGGGAAATGTTGTATTATTTTTGGGAATCGGCATCCCTCGCGATGTTCTTCGCGATGGCAATGGCAAAGAAATGCCATGCGACGCAGTGCGGAACGCCGGTGGTTTATTTGAGGGGTGCAGATCGGGGAAAGCAAGGCACTCGAGATGAGATCACAATATTCCGACAAAACGTGCCTTGCTCGAGGACGACGGCGGATCCCGTTCGCTTTGGGTCGCACCGCTAGTGGTGACAGAATGATGGCTAGTTTCTTTGCATCCCGCTGTCCCCTGTTGCGTCATATATGAAGGGGCGGACGGCCGGTTGGGGGAGGAGCATGGGAGGAGCATGGGAGGAGCTGGCCCCAAAACGCCCAACTGCTTGGAAGGTGGTTGGCGCCTAGGTTTGGTACCTAGGTCCCCGGCACAGCCTCATCGACGGGCTGTGCGCATCCGTCGATCGCAGGTATATATGCCGTATTTATCTCTCTCACGCTCCCCACCCCGCACTGTTTCTGCGATTCGAGCTCGTGTTCTGCGCGATTTCTCGGCGCACGCCATCGAATCACTTTATCTGCACTCTCCGGCCCCGCGGCTAGGCGTCCAACCGAGCCATTTCCCATCGAGAGCTCGAGACGACGGACGCCGCCCGCGGAATCCGCGGGCGTTGTAGCGGGCGATCGCTCCCGAGCTGAAGCTTTTCTAGCCCCTGCCCGGACCACCGCCATTTGCGTCAACGCCCTCGCCTCTGCCAATCGCTCGCCAGAGCTTGCATGCTCATCATCCATCCCGCACCCGTCCCATTGGAAGCCGACACGTCCGCCGACTCGCCATACCCTCCGAGTGGTTGGTGAGAGCCCCGCGCTGACCACACCACGCGCAGGCTACTAAAAGCTTCGCCTGACCCTACTATTCCATCGCCGAACCCACTACTACCTCCAACGCCATCGTTTATCATCAATCCCCCCTCCGCATCGCCGGAAAAAGATATTAAAAAAATCCCTTCTTCTTCCTCCTCTCCTTCTCCAACCCTTCCTTTTCCCATCCAACTCGCCCCAACAACAACGACGACGATGTCCCCAACAACAGCCACAACACCAACGGCGAAATACCACCCCCTCCTCTCCCCCATCTCCTCCCCCCGCACCCGCTCCCGCTCCCGCCCCCGCTCCCCCTTCTCCCCACCGCCATCATCCCCCTCCCGCTCCCCCTCCCCGCCCCCCTACTTCAACGCCGCCTTCTCCTCCTCGTCCACCGCAGACGTCGAGCTCGAGCCCTTCGGCGGCGGCGAGGAGCGCCCCGCCGCCCCCTCCGCCCTGCTGGCGCGCCGCCGCCAGCACCACCACCACCGCCGCCGCTACGCCGCCGCCGTCCACCGCTTCTGCCGCGTCTTCGCGCTCGTCGCCGCGTGGGGCAGCATCGCCGTGCTGGCGGTCGCGCTGATCTTGTACACGTCGTACAGGGCGATGATGGTGTTGAGGGGGGAGGGCGGCGGGCAGCGTGGTGGCGAGGCGGGAGGAGGGGGGAAGGAGGCCGGGGTGGGGCACGGGCATGTGCCGGAGGGGGTGGGGAGTTGGTTTGCGTGGAGCGGGGGGAGGGGGTGAGTGGGGTGGGAGGGGGGATGTTGTTTTGAAGGGTGTTTGAGGGGTTTGGTGCTCCTGCGGGTGAGTTTCGCTCCTTCGTTTTTCGGTTGGTTGCTTGTTTGTGGTTGGAGTGGGATGGATGGGCTGACTTGGTCGAAGATGGCATCTGAATAGTGTGAGTCACTGTGTCGCACAACGCGGCTGCCGGGGGAAGGAGCGAGGAGCTGGCTCTGGCGCTTCCCTGACAGCTTCGGCTCATCGAGATCGCCGGAGCATTCTCACCACCGATCCTCGTTTCGAGTCATGGAGACATCAGAATGCCTGCGATGAAACTTGCATGAAGAGCAAGGAAGCAAGATCCCAACGTGGAGAAGACGGGGAAAGAAGCAACAACAGATGTCGCCGATGTCCAAACCACGCGTCCGCCTGTTATGCATAGATCTACGCACAGGAACAACGATATTGGCGTCAGTTTGGTAGTCGCTCCGCCGGAAGGGGTATTCAACGAGATTGCCTCGAATTTTCGGGGAGCTTCGCAGGAGGAAGAAGTCGTTTAAACTTGGCTGCAAGACGATTAAGGTCGTGGTCATTTGCTACCGCTTGGCCCGAAGGTGTCGCCCACGGAGAGAGCAATGATGAGTTTCCGTTCGCAGATGCTATGTATATGCTTTGCCAAGCGCCTCAGTTGTGCCAGTGCGCGTGGGAAAGCTGCTCTGGGAGGTCAATATCTGCCTTCCTCCATGGATAGTCGAAGTAAACATCCGGACGCGAAACTAGGCTCCAAATCCATGCACAATCATCGGGGCGTAAAATCCGAGTACTCATGTCGGAAAGTAGTAAAGCTCTTCTGAGAATTGTCGTTCACTTCGACTATGAAAAGGCTAAGGTGCTTTGATAAGATTCAAGCTATGCTGCTGACCCGAGACATGTCGTTCAGTAAGCCTTCCAACTCGTAGACGACGAGCTTATAGAAAGCTTCCTGCAAGGAAACGCTGTTCAGGTCACAGTCGTCGACAGGAAAATCGCACATGAGACAGCGGGACACCACATTTCCGTATCGGGGTCCGAGCATTCTGCCAGCTACACTGTTTCTGGTTCTTGCTCGCGGGAGGCCGTGACATGAGGAATGACCGCTTGCTTTGTCTCTGACAACTGGGTGGTGACGAAACGGATGTGGTCACTTGTCCAACGCTCCTTCTCGTTCAACCATGGAGAGTCGTAGAGGCGGAGGAGTGATAGGGCCAAGACGTAGGAGGCAACCCCACCAAAAGCTTCGACGAATCTTTACCGAGGTTTTTCGGACTCTTACCTCCTCCTGTGGACTTTACTTACTTCTTTAACATATGTCAGATTGGCAGCTTCTGCTCGATGTCAACCAGCAACAACATGATGTCCCTCCCAGCACTCGCTACCCTATGCTTAGGGCGCGCCAAGTTCCTCGCTTTTTTTCTTTTTTCTCGAAAATTGTCCAACGACCTTGCGGTTCGCTGACAGGAGGAGGAGGCGGAGGAGGACGAAGACGTCGCCGTCGTCGGCCAGAAGGGCATCCTGAAGAAAAAGACCAGCACGGCTCGCACGTCACGGACAGCGACGTCGAGACTCTTCATCGTCCGAGTCATCGTCCATGAAGGCGTGGGCGGGTGGGCGGTTGTAGTAGGCATGCGAGACTTGCTCAACACCAACACCGCCCGACGAAACTTTTCCGTTCTGGCGCTCTGAGCGGCCCCGGCGGTGTCCAGGTGGGAGAGTTGAATCAACAGTGGAAGGTTTGCATGTCGCGGAACCAATAGACCTGGCCGGGTTTCCGAGAGGAGGTTGCGATATCTGCTCCCGGTTGGTACTATCCATGCGTGTGTTGTTTACTAACCACAATTCTTGTAGCAGGCCCAAGTGCTCTTTGCCGGATTAACGAAAGCAATGATATTGTTTCAGGTGAACGGGAACACGCAGACGCAAAGACCAATCCCTTCCAGTTCCACGTAGCCGCTCCTTCCTGCCGACTCAGCATTTCTTGTTACTTGGCAACAAGTTCCGACCAGATCAACTCGCGACCGTGAAGCTCCCATGATCTTAGCTACTCCAGCAACCCACCTCCTCCACGACAACAGCTCCGTTTTCTACCACCTCTTCGCTGCACCGTCGCTGCAGCCCGCCATCCGCTGCGCCACGTCTCATACCAAGCCAGCACCTCACCCTCATCCTCACCCTAACCCTCTACCGCCATCCACTGCGCTGACGGCGCCGCTCAGGACACTTGCTGGCGCGCGAGCTCGCACGCGAAGCCGCTCACTACCCGAAGCCATGCTCACAACCTCGCACGCGAAACTACTCACTACCCGAAGTGATGCTCACAACCCCGCACGCGAAACCGCTCAGGACACTTGCTTGCGCGCGAGCTCACACGCGAAGCTGCTCACTAGAGTTGTTGAGCAGCTGCGGATAACGAGCGGATAGCACTGGGCTAGCTGTGGCCCCGGCGCTTAACGTCGAGGATCTTGAACCTCTGCTTGAAGACACCAAAACACCGATCGCATTGCGTAACATCGCATGGCGTAAGTTGAACAGCTCCTTCGCGTTTTTAGGCCGCTGGCCAGCTATCGCCTGCTCGCGAAGGTGGTATCTGACCTTTTAATAGGGTACAAGCACGAGCGGTAGTTTGGCGGAGTACCCAGCATCTGCCAGATAGTAGCAACCCGGCGGCGCTTTGGGACCTCTCTTCACCGCGTCGGCGAGAACCTTGCCGTCATAAGCAGAGCCCTCCTATCTAGGCAAGACGTAGGTGAAGTTAAGGTCAAAATCGCAGACGGCTAATACGTTCTGCGATAGAAAGCCCTTGCGATTCCTCCACGGCTTAGAGGACTCGCCGGCGTCCAGATTAATCGGTACATACGCTCTGCAGTGCCCGCAAGCAGTAGTGAGTGGATCTGAGCGATCTGCCCGCCGATATTACCCATTTCACTGCGAACAGTGCTCACCTCGCGCTCAAGCTGCTCCAACCGCGGCGTCGCCGCCGCCGCCTCGCCCTCCGCCCCCCCAAGCGATCCATCAGCTTGCCAAGCACATTTACAAGGGCCTGATCGAATGGGTCTATCTACTCGGCATTTTAGCTCCCTCGCCGCCGTCTTATAGACCGCCTTGTTCGAGGATTTACCCCATGCGCCGCGGTGTTTATATAAGATCTTAAAAAGCGCGGTCTTTTAAGCCTCCGTAAGTGAGCTGGCACGAGCCCTACCATCGTCCGGCTTAAGCGACTCCTTATAAGCTTAATCCTCCGCTAATAAGGTGGTTAGGTCCTCCTTAGATGCCTTTAGATACGCCTGCGACACCCGCTTAGGCTTCTTAACCGTCTTTTTCGCCTTAGTACTCAGAGCCAAGACCGATGCCGACTTGCTGCGTACTAACATATCACTAGCGAAAGCCCACTACACAGTACACATCTTGTCCAGCACGATGTCGATCACGATGTCGAATTTGTCCAGCACCATGTCAACCTTGTCAACCACAACCTCAAGCTTGAGCACCATCACCATGAGGAAGCCCACCACTGTCAGAGCCACCACCACTCGCAGAGCCATCAGCACCCTTTCCATCAAATCCCTTCCGCGCCACACCGAACTTGGCCAACGATTGGTAGAGGAGTTTCGGGCGCTTGCGACTGTCAGTAATCAGTGGATGTAATTGCAAATCAGATTTGATTCACCTTACCGAACTGGTTCTTCAGCATGGTCGCCCTCGGCCTTCCTCTTCTTCTTCAGCTCGAGGCTCTTAGAGACCTAAAAATCAGTCAGTATAGTTAAATATAAGTATAGTAGGTACATAATAGAGATAATTCCCCTGTCATGTGACCGCCTGGGAGATCCAAAAAAAGAAAAGAAGAACAAGACTGCGGTCCACACCACTCAACGCGACCAAGCCGGAGGACCCGCCCTCTTTCAGACAGGCCCATCCGCATCTACTTCGCAAGTTGTTGCACTAGACTTAGGTGGGCAGTTGAATCCAATATCTGGACGCGATTGTCTGCATTGAAAACTCACATCTGCGTCCGGATATTGGATTCAGCTACCCAGGTAGGAAGAGTGTAGCTTCCGTCTTGGGTCGCATGCAGGATACCTATGCTCGCAGCCCGATGACTGTCTCGTGATATCCTTATCGAAGTGGGGCGGTGTAGATGAATACCTTTGGGGGCCACGCGCTGTTTGCGGGAAAGCCGAAGGGCTAACAAGGCCTGACGTCGCCCATGAGCGTTATTTTTTTTTTCGCCCATGCTCGGGCTGTGAGCACGAGGTACACATTTAGTCAATCTTTGTTTGGAAAGGCCCGTTGGTGTAGCAGTCACGCGAGTGGCTTGTCGAACCCCGCAAACAAGCCTCCCCGCGATTAGCAACACACGCGGTAGGCTGTGTGGACCGATCGGCAGGCAGGGCCCGAGGGACCGGGGTATCACGGATGGGGCTGAATGGCACGGAAGACGGTGGTGTGGTACGGCAGGGGCGAGGTGATGGGGGCGCGTCAAAAATGTACAGCCTCCTACGTAGTGGGACAGCGAGCCAAGGAGGGGGCGCTGCATGTGCATCTGAGTAAGCCGATGGTGGTGTGTGGGCGCGTCGGGAGATATGTGGGGCCAGGTGATCCTTGGGAGATGCGATATGCCGGCTATGGGCCGCCTGATTGACACAGCAAAATGGTGGATGTTTGTCGCAGATGTGATGTTGCGTGAAACTCGGCAGCGGCGAGGCTCGTCGGAGAATGGCGGCTGCTGGATCTGGGGTTGACTGACTCTGCATATTTCATGCACGGAACCTGGCCAATAGGACGTGCGGGTGCAATAGCATTGCTGCTATGTATGTATCTTCTGCCATCGAGCCTCCTACGTACATGTTAGCGCCGGACAGCAGAGCAGGCAGCGGGGCCGGCGAGAGCAGTTTCGGATGCCGAGCTGCGCCGGTACCGAGAGTCGAAGGCCCGCTTTGCGAGTTCATGGCAGAATATGCTGGTCCGCGGGCTCCGCGTGTTCCAGAATAGCTGATAGAAAGCGAATAGGGGGGCAATTACCGCGCACGAATGATCTGCTAGCCCTATGGGGGCGATGACGACATGTGATTCGCTGAGCAGCGCCTCTGGTGGTCATGTCTGCACACGCGAAAAGACACAGCGAGCGCGTCGTGAATGGGGCGCAGCCAGGGTGCCAGGCGGCGGGGCGGAGGCGCCAGAGCGTCGCGCGGATTGGAGGGCTGGGGTTAGGGCCCAAAAATAGGCAGTCTAGCACAGCTCCCGCACCCTCTTCGCCCAGCGTTTGACGCCGTTTCAGCGCCGGTAGAGTGAGCCCAAGCAGAATTCGATGCAGGCTCTCGCGCGCTCTTCCGCCCGCCGGCGGCCCAGCGCAGAGGCGATCATTCGTGTCCAAGCCACTCCGCGACACCTCAGCACCGCACGCCCAGCCTGCGCCAAGCAGCCCAATCACCGCCCCGGCGCATCCCTGGGATATGAGAGCTGCACCACCCAAGTCTTGAAGCTCTCTCGCTCCCTCTCCCCGCCCGGCCCCTAACCCAGGACTCCCAAGGCGCCACCATGGACTCCTGGAACCAGCAGAAGCTGCCCTTCAGCAAGAAGCGCCTGTCCAAGACCGTCATCGTCTCGTGAGCTGCTTCCTCACCGTCCCGCCCTGCCCCGGCGCTGACCTTTTACGCCTGCAGATACGTCTTCGACTATGTCATTATTGTGTACGTCACCTCCTGCTGGCCCCCGTTCGCGTCGACCGCGCCGCAACGCCACAGCACACCATCTCTTGCTCCATCCGCTGACATCCTGCCAGAGTCCTCATCATCGCCTTCTACGCCCTTGATTCCGTCGAGCCTCACCACCAGGAGTTTTCGCTCCGCAACTACACGCTACAGTACAAGTATGCCGTCCACGAACGCGTTCCCGTCTTCGACTTGTGCATCATCGCCGTCCTGGCTCCCGCCTTGATCATCGCTTTCTACACCCTGGTCATCGATGGCCTGTTCTCGACCAACAGAGGCCAGGCGGGGTCTGCGGGTAGGCGGAAGCTTTTGGGCAAATACCGCATGAAGGACAGGCTGTGGGAGCTCAACTGCGGCGTTCTGGGCTTGATGCTTTCCGTCGGCGCTGCCTTCACCATCACCGGTACGCCCTGGCATGGAGAAGCCATGTTCGCGAGCTAATTGGAGACAGGATCGTTGAAGAATGCTGTTGGCAAGCCGAGACCTGATTTGATCGACCGCTGCCAGCCCAGTACGCTGCAAGATCCGCAGCCCTTTGGCCTGTCGAACCACAGTATCTGCACTCAGACAAACAATGCCATCCTGAAAGACGGCTTCCGTAGTTTCCCCTCTGGGCACAGCAGCAGTAGGTCGGCCCGATCAGCTATTCTTGAACCTGTACTAACCCAACTGCAGCTGCCTTTGGTGGGCTGTACTACCTGTCCATTTACCTCGCTGGGAAGCTTCACGTGCTTGATTCTAAAGGAGAAGTCTGGAAGAGTTTCATAGTCATGGTCCCCACGCTTGGCGCCGCCTTGGTTGCAGCCTCTCGAATCATGGACGCCCGCCACCATCCGTTCGACGTTCTCTCGGGCAGCCTTCTCGGCATTCTCACCGCCTGGGGATCCTACCGCCAGTACTTCCCTCCTGTGAGCGAGACGTGGCGCAAGGGCCGCGCGTTCCCGATTCGCAGCTGGGGCAAGGAACCTGAAATTCCGGCTGAGGCGTATCCGATCAACCACGAAGGAAGGGAGCCGCTGCGGGACGCGGCCTCACTGAAGACGATAGACGAAGAGCAGCCGATGAGGGGCGCTGATACAGGTGCGACCGACATCGATGCGAGCGATCCGGCCGCCAACGTGTTCAGGCAGCAGATCTCGAACTCCCAACGCCATCGCCAGCAGCTCGCAGCCCAAGCTTACGGAGACGCGCGACCGACCCCATCTTCAGTATACACGGCAGACCTGAACCGAACCCCGACAGCGACAACCTACAGCTCCCAGCTTCCCTCCTCGAACCCGTACGCCCAGACGTACGGCGCCCGGCGCCGACGTGGTGATAACTACGAAGAGTCATCCTCGGAAGACGAGACCGACGAGTTTGAGCTCCAGCGCACCTACACCCTGTCCAACCCGAACAAAGGTCAGACAGCCGCGCCGGTTGCATACAACCCGGTCAACGACACGTTTGGGGACACTTCGTACCGCGCGCAGACGGCCAGCCCCTTCGTCGCTCCGCATGAGGAGGCGGATTTGGGAGTCGGAATGGCCAGGACCTCGCCGCCGCAGGTACCGCCGCACGCCGCACCCTACGGTTCTGGCAGGGGTGCGGACTACTAGACGGGCTTCAAGGGGCTCGGGAGACCACCACCATCGGTCTTGAAGCGGGTGTTCGGGAATCTCACAAGGATTTCCGTTGAAATTTCTCTTTTTCCTGATTGAATCGTGTGGATTTTGGGTACAGACTGCGGGTCCATTTTGGAAAAAAAGAGCGTTTGGCTTCTGCTATATCCCCCCACCTTTGTTGTTAAGCGGAGCTCTCACGTAAACGTCATACACGAACACACACATTTCCGGGTGTTTGAGGTGTCTTGTCTTTTTGACCACTTCTTCCATCTTCCGTTTTTTTTCTTCTTCTCCTCGTTCTCATCTCTCCGTGTAGGGTATCCTTGGGATCTTTTGCCTCCGTGCGGCGGGACATACATCTTCAGGTTTTGAGTTGTATAAGTAGACGGACTCCACCGGCTGGTGGGAGAATTTTTCTGGCATTTTTTTTTTTGGTTCTTGGCTTCTTTGACTTTTCTTTTATGATGATGAATGAGAGATATTCTTTGCAGCTTTGATTTTGGGGGTCAGGCCTCGAGGAGTGACGAATGTCGATCGGTGAACCAAGTGAGTGCTTCAGTGTTAGCGATCGAGTGAGCATCATCGAAAGCCCTCGGCTAGAGGCTAGAAGTTGTGTGCTATAAATATGACCGCGGATCGCTATAAGCTTTAAATAAGCCTATGTTCTAATTGGAGAGAGCAATGGAACACGAAGATATATCCGAGCATTCACCTTTAAAGAATTGGGTGTATATGGCGCCATCAAGTCGGATAGGATCGTGCTACAGTTATTTAGGGCCTACGCTTCAATAAATAAGATATAAGCCTTCTCATTCCCTAAAAGTACCTCTTCGAGTCAAAGGTAAGGACACAGCGGGTGTTAAAAGAATTCGACCCTCAGACTTCGTAGAGGATGCCATCTGATCCTACGTAGAGAGTGGAATCCAATGTCTGGACGTGAATGTAAGCCTTAAATATGAACAAATGCGTCTAGATGTTAGATTCCACTAGCTGCGTAAGTTGGGTATAATCTCTTCAGCGGAATAAGGTCTAAAGGACTAGAACGGGAAGCGAGATCTTTCGAACTCATCCGTTACTATTTTCTATTTGATAAGGCGCGAACGATGAGACTACTTCGAGTAGGGCTCGACGTGAACGTATCGACATAGCAGCACTCGAGACTCTATAAAAACAACTTGGGCCTTGCGTGACGTAGGGGGGGGTTGACGTAGGCCATATTTTATAATTGAAAGTTCTGGCGCGTGTTCGGAAGGATCGTAGGGATGTCGTGAGGATGCCTTTTTAACCTGGAGCACTAGAGTCTTACCGCTGCTGGGCGATGTTCACTAATCAAGTGGACAGAGTTGTTGAGATGGAAAATGTTGGGGTACAACGGTTCGGCGATACCCCTTCCCACAGACAGTTGAGCAAATATTCGGACGTAGATGCGAGGTTCAAATGTGTATACACACATCGAAACATGAGATTCCACTACCCGCGTAAGTTGTGTAACGTCTCTGAGCAGCAGGTGTAGGTGGGCTCACAATTTCTTGCAACACACTATGCCGCTTCCGCATGTCAGCTCACCTCACCTGACATTCGCGAGCCACAGGGTTATGGACCATGAGGGACGGTGCTGGTTGAGCGCGAGACCATCTTGCCTAAAGGACACCGGACTCATCAAGAATCATGTAAGCTCTGCTCAAGGAGCTCCTGCTACTGACGCGATACTAACGACGCCAACGACGCCATAAGCCTGGAAAGAATCGCATGCCGGCCACGTCTTTGAGGAAATGGACATTTTGCTCGATAAGAGAGCAAGCGCGATGTGCTGGAACAGTTCATGAGACGTGGGAGAAGAAGGATACCATCCCCACGTATGTAAAGATCGCCAAGTTTTCGGCTTAAGCTCTCTGCGCACAGGCTGGAGGCGTTTGGTAGATATCTGCGGATGTGAGTTTCGGGGTTGCGACCTCATGAGGATGGTCGGGTATTGTGAGATGACCAAGAATTCCAGGAAGAGATTGGTGGCAGAGAAGAGCAACTCTGTTTCCAGGGGGAGGAGGCCTGGATATATGAGGAGGATTGGCCGTTTGACGTTTGAGCTCGAAACAAGTCTCCACCGTCTCTGGATGCGAGGCGCGCGACGATTCAGAGAGTGAAAGTTTGTGTGTGAGATGTGTTTTGGCAAGGAATGCTGCGCTCGATTCACATGCACAGCGGGTGACAAGATTATTTGACCCTCTAGGCTCCGCAGAGGATGCAATCTTACTCTACGTAGGTAGTGGAATCCAATATCTGGACATATTTATTTACTTTGAACACTCGGATTCACGTCCAGGTACTGGATCCGACTACCTACGTAAGTTGGATATATTATCTTTGGCGGAATAGGCTCGAGAGGGCCGAATGCATGGGTAGATGAAGCAAGCCTATGTACTTTCGAACTCAGGTTGACAAGGACAGTATGCTGTTTGCACGAGATCGGTTCGCAAAGTATCACAACAGAGCGGGGGCAGTCGAATCGATGATCTGGACACGAACGTTCAATGTGTCTGTAAACAAGAACATCCGGATAAGAGCGTCATTTTGGTGCAGTATTAAGCGCAACGACCTCGTAGCGCTGCGATAACGCACTACTCTTGCGATTCATCTTGGCTAAACCCCTTCCGGAGGAAGTGTTATGCATTGCAAACAAGGGAGTTCCTTGCACTGGTTGGATATCAGATAGAGTATGGATGCGACCTGGGCCGTTGGCGATGCAATTGGGAAGTGCTTATTCTGAACATTGACAGTTCATCAAGCAGCGTTTCGTCGCATTCCCGGATCGGCGATGAATACTGGGTATTGGGGGGCGTGTGCAGGAAGCTTCGGGAACAGCTCCGTGTCTCAGTAACGAGAGAACTGGGGAGGGCGGGTAATTAAGAGCGAGAAATTATAGCCGTAAGGAGCAGCGAGTGCGGGACAAAAGGGTAAGACAAAGCTTACGCTCCACACGAATCGTATGTTTTTTGTTGGCGGGAAGCTGACGCGATAAGAGTAACCATCGGTGGTAGCTCCATTTCGTCCAGGTGCGGGGGAAGCGCCAACCTCTCCAATTTCCCGCGTTTAAACTGAAAGCCTGCCAGCGACCCTTCCTTCTTTTTTTTTTCCTTTCCGTTCGCAGTTGAAACGCACCCGGCACCGAGGAACGACGGGGGTCGAGATTGAGAGACAAGACACACGCAACACTTGACGTAATCCGACGGAGCGGAGGAAGCAAGACGACTGGACGATCGATCAACAAGGAAGGGAAAAGCTGAGCTGAGCTGGTAGGAGCTTGGGCCGCAGCCGCCCGCACTGCTGCACGTCGCGACATCTTCCCCCTCCTCGCGCCACCACTCCTCTTTTCTTTCCACTCCATTGTTTTTCTCTTCTCTTTTTCCCGCCTCTCACCTGCCCCCCATCAATTACCCTCGCCGCGACCTCGCCAATCCGTACATACATACGCAATCGTCGCTTTCATTCCGCAATGCCTCCCAAGAAGCGCGCCGCCGCTTCGACGGCCCCAGCCAACGCCGCCGCTCCCGCAAACACGACGCGAACGCGCGCGACGCGCGCCGGCGCCACAACCAATGACGAGCCCGCCCCAGCTCCAGCAGCTGCCAACAAGCGCGGCGCAAAGAAGCAGAAGAAAGACGACGACGACATTGCCGTCGCCGCTACCAACGACGAACCCGCACCCGCACCCGCACCCGCACCCGCGCCAACCACCACCAAGCGCGGCGCCAAGAAGCAGAAGAAAGACGAAGATGCTGCCGCTGCCGTCGCAGCTGAAGAGGCGTCTACTGCCGCCGCGGCCTCCGCCCCGCCGACAACGGAGATGAAGGGCAAGAGCCGCGTCCGCGGCCGTCCGCTCAAGAGGCATGCGAAAAATGATGCCGGTGCAGAGGAAGACGTCGCATCGAGCGCGCAGCTGACCGAGGAGTTGAAGGACGCGGCTGAGGATGCGGTGGCTCAGCAAGAAGAGGAGCCGGTCGCACCGCCAGCGAAGAAGAGGGGAAGGCCCGGGAAGAAGGCTGCTGCTGCTGCCGCCGCCGCCGTTCCTGACGTTGCTGAGCCGGAGCCGGAACCGGAACCGGTGCAGGAGGAGAAGGAAGCGCCGAAGAAGCGGGGTAGGGGCAAGGCTGCTGCGAAGAAGGACGCGGAGGAGCCGGTTGCCGAGGTTGCTGATGCTGCCGCTGCGGACGAGGCACCGAAGAAGCGTGGAAGGGGTGCGCCGAAGAAGGTGGAGGCTAAGGAGAAAGAGGTCGAGGAGGAGCCAGCGGTGCCGGCGCCTGCGCCTGCTAAGAGGGGGAGGAAAGCGGCAGCACCCGTTGAAGAGCCTGCTGCTGCTGCTGAACCGGTCAAGAAGGGAAGAGGGAAGGCGGCGGCGGCGAAAGAACCGGAAGTCCAGCCCGAGGAGAAGGCGCCGGAACCCCCGAAAAAGCGCGGAAGGGCGGCGGCTAAGCCCGTCCAAGAGGAGCCAGCCCAGGAGGAGCCGGTCGAGGAGAAGCCTGTCGAAGAGCCCAAGCAACCGAAGAAGCGCGGCCGACCTGCTGCAAAGGCGTTCGAGGATAAGGCTGAAGAGAAGCCTGTTGAGGAGGATGCTCCGGAGCCTCCCAAGAAACGTGGAAGGGCCGCGGCCAAGGAGAAGCAGGCTGAAGAGGTTCCAGAGCCGACCGAAGAGGTCTCAGAGCCGCCGAAGAAACGGGGACGGGCAGCTGCGAAAGATAAGGGAACTGACGAGGCTTCTGAACCGCCGAAGAAACGCGGCCGACCTGCCAAGAGTGTGGAAGATAAGACAGACACACCCGCCGATGAGGCGCCAAAGAAGCGTGGAAGGCCCGCCAAGGTCCCTGAAGAGGCCGCGACCGAGGAGGCGAGTGAGCCGCCGAAAAAGAGGGGCAGGCCCGCAAAAGAAAAGGTCGTGGAGGAGCCCACCGATGCGTCCGTTGAGGCGCCCACTGAGGCGCCAAAGAAGCGCGGACGCGGCCCGGCAAAGGCGAAGGCGGAGGAAGAGCCATCTGAGGCTGCCGAGGTACCGAAGGGTCGCGGCAAAGCTGGAAAGAAGGACGAGTCGGCCAAGGAGGAGCCGGCTCAGGACGCGCCAGCTACCAAGAAGGGCAAGGCAAAGGAGACGCCAAAGGCGACCGACGCTGCTCCCAAGCCTCGTGGACGCCCATCGAAGAGCGCCACCCCTGCGGAGCCGAAAGCCGAGGAGCCCAAGAAGGGAACCAAGCGCGGTCAGCCAGCGAAGGATGCCGTAGAGCAAACAGAAGAGCCCGCTCCGAAACGCCGCGGTCGTCCTCCGAAGGCCGAAGCTGCACCAGAGGAGGAGGAAGCAAAGCCTGCCAAAAAGACAACGAAGCCAAAGAAAAGCGAGGCCAAAGCTGATGCAGCCGAAGAACCTAGTGCCAAGACCAAGAAGCCGGCAAAGACGGCTGGACCCAAGAAGGCAACTGGGACGGAGAAGCCTGTTGGAACGGCTGGAATCGAGCGGGATCCGACCAATGGACTCGCTTACTGGCTTATGAAGGCCGAACCTGAGTCTCGCATTGAAAATGGCAAGGACGTCAAGTTCTCTATTGACGACCTCGCTGCTGCTAGCGAGCCTGAGCCCTGGGACGGCGTTCGCAACCACGTCGCCAAAAAGCACATGCTCGCCATGAAGAAGGGTGACCTGGCCTTCTTTTATCACTCGAACTGCAAGACCCCCGGCATCGTTGGTATTATGGAGATTGCCGAAGAAGCCACTCCTGACGAGAGTGCGTTCGACTCCACACATCCTTACCACGACCCGAAATCGAGCAAGGAGAAGCCCACGTGGTACTGTGTGAAGGTCGCGTTCCACCGCAAGTTCGCGTCTCCGGAGACTGTCACCCTCGATAAACTGAAGGCGCTCTCCAAGGAAGGTCAGCCATTGGAAAATTTGCAGCTGTTCAAGCAGAGCCGCCTCAGTGTGGCCAACGTTCGTCCTGCCGAATGGAATTACATCCTTAGTGTTGCCGGTGAAGTTACGGATGAAGACCATGCTGTTCCGCAGAAGGCAACCGAACCCGTTCCTGACACGACTGATGGTGCTAAGGCGCCTACTGAAGAAGCTGCTACTGCCCGTGATGGCGCAGCTAGCGATGCCAGCGAGCCGGACGAGCCCAAGTCTGACGATGACGAACTCGAACTCACCATTGGCACACCCAAGGGCGCTGCTGCCCTGCTTGGAGCAGCCAACGACGACATCCCTGAAAACGAGAGTACCGTCATCACTCGCGAGACTACCACCACCAAGAAGCCGGATGGCCAAATCCTGGAGTCTAGCGTTCTTGAGACCACAACCGTCGTGGAGCCCGCGGCAGATGCGCCCGTCAACGGCGGTCCCGTTGCCCCCGCAGGTGCCGAATCCACAACCCCCATGGCATCTCCCCCGCAGACCTTCCATCGCCTGCCGTCCCGCGGTAGCTCGCGCGGCGGGTCTCTCCAGCCACACTCAGGGAAGAGCCAGCGTCAAGGGTCGCGCGCCCCTTCGGTCCGCAGCCCGTCCGCACAGCCCACGGTCGAGTCGATCTCCGAAGTCGCCGGCGACGCGTCCAGCGGCGCCGTCCTCGAGACCACGACCGTCACGACCGCGGAGAACGGCGGCACCGTCACCGAGAAGATCGTCGACACCTTTACCGCGCCGGCGGTCCCAGACGAAGCAGCTCCGGCTGCCGAGACCACCGGTCCCGCTCCGGCGGTGCAGCCGCTCGTTCTCGAGCCCCCGGTCGTCCAGCCCGCGGACGCTGCGTTGGCGGAGGCGGTGGCGCCGGCCGTCGAGGTCCCGCTCGATCCGAGCGTTCAGCCTGTCGTGCCCGTTGCGAACATGAGCGTGCCGATGGTTCCGCTGGACGCTGCTCCGCTGGCGCCAATGTTTGGTGGGGATGGCGAGAACGAGCATCATCAGGGTTGAGACGTAGGAAGATGGCTGCGTGGATAGTATTGAGCACTGGTTCGTGAATCGTCACGATGCGAGGATGGGACGAGCGGGTCTCGCTGCAAAGCCTGAGATCTTCTGGTGGGATTGGCTACTGTATTGGTGGCTGGATGATTTTTTTTTGAGTTGGAAAGGATTATGGGATAAAGAAATGCGTGAAAAGGCTTATGACTGAAGGGCGTTATAGGTAGGTATTCTTCATAGGTGTATGGTCAATGGAATGATTACTACGGGAATTGCATGGATCCGCCGGCACCTCCAATGGCACGTTTTGAATGGTCTAAAGACAAACGAACGACTTAACGTAGGTCGTGGAATCCGGTATCCGGACGCGTTTGTGCGGATTTAAAATTCACATCTACGTCGGGATATCTGCTTCAGCTGCCCACGTAGATAAGACATGCTGTGTGGGGTTGGTGGACGCCGGCTGAGGAGATATGGCTCGATTAATGACATGGATTCAGCATCTTGCTTGGCACTGGATGCATATGGTGTGTTGGTCGCCTAGGAGCACCGAAGAATGCGTAGCTTTACGAGGCATCATTTCCTGTGGTTATAGGCAATGTCGCGTGGAGTCGGCAGACCCTGAAAAGGGTAACGCCGAGGCTACCCGGCGATCCGGGGTCCGTTGCATCATAGCGTTGGGGTTCGCGGGCGGGGAGCTCTGACCCTCAAAATATTCCGAACAGCTTTCCACAACTCAAGCCCCCCCATCGTCCACGCGGCTTCCCTTTTCTTCCCCACCGCCACCACCTCCTTCTTTTTCCTTCTTCCTCAAATCCCATCTCCATCCGCGTCTCCCCTCTCAGCCACCCTCCACGACACAACCTCACCCACCATGGACGCCGCCCTCGATACCGTGCGCACCGCGCTCCAACCCATCACGCACAACCTCCCGGGCCCGATCCACGACCTCGGCCTCTCGCTGCTGGGACCGAAGTGCTACCAAAAGCTGATCAAAGACATCGACCCCGTCAACCACCCGGACTGCCTCAAGCTGGCCATCAGCAAAGGGCTCGGCATCGGCATCATCGGGGCGTCCTCGATCGTCAAGGTGCCGCAGCTGGTGAAGCTGCTGCGGTCGCAGAGCGCCGAGGGCGTGTCGTTCCTGGCGTACCTGCTGGAGACGTCGTCGTACCTGATCGGGCTGGCGTACAACGCGCGCTCGGGGTTCCCGTTCAGCACGTACGGCGAGACGGCGCTGATCGCGGTGCAGAACGTGGCCATCGCGGCGCTGGTGCTGCACTTCAAGGGCCGCGACGCGGGCGCCGCGGCGTGGGTGGCCGGCCTGGCCGCGGCGGGCTACGCGCTGTTCGACAAGGGCATCGTGGACGCCAAGACGCTGGCGACGCTGCAGGCGGCGGGGGGTGTGCTGAGCATCGCGAGCAAGGCGCCGCAGATCGTGGAGGTGTACAGGCAGGGCGGGACGGGCCAGCTGAGCGCGTTCGCGGTGAGTAGACCTTTGTCCTTTTGCTGATTTACGTGGCGTGGGCGTAAGTGACGGACGGCTGATGTGTTTTGGTGCGATAGGTCTTCAACTACCTCCTCGGCTCGCTCTCGCGCATCTTCACCACCATGCAGGAGGTCGGCGACCAGCTCATCCTGTTCGGCTTCGTCGCGGGCTTCCTGCTCAACGCCGTCCTCGCCATCCAGATGATCTACTACTGGAACGCGCCCGCCAGCCGCGGCGGCAAGAGCAAGAGCAAGGGCAAGGGCAAGAAGAAGGCGAGCGAGAAGACGGTGCAGGCGAAGGAGAAGGACAGCGGAAAGCCCCTCGCCACGTCGACGGCGTCGGCGAGCAAGGCGAAGAGCCCGAGCACTCGCCGTAGGGGTTAGAGTGGGGTCGTGCTTTGCGGAGAGTTTGGGGTGGGGATGTTGAAATTGAAGCGTTTTGATTGGTGTGGATTGAAATCGTCTGCTCACTTGGTCTTCGTGCGTGATTGTGTCATTGAACCTCTGCGGCACTCGCGGTGTCTGGCGCGCCATTGCTGCGCCGCCAATGGAGATTTTCATGGGGCAACCGTGATGTTCGAATGCGCCATGTTCAGCACGGTTCCGTGGTATCGAATCTGAACTGTTGTCACCTGCGTTATATTCCTCGGAGGAGGTATACAAGCAAGGCACTTCAGCCTTCCATTCCACCTCGCTCCATGGACTTAGCTCCCCTCGCAGTCTCTAGAAACAACATCACTCTCCGGTCGGCTGTGTGGTCTTGTAGGTCCAATCAGGGTGTACCCTGGTCGTTTCGCCAAACACTTCGGAGCAGTGATACTATCCATCGATGCTGCGGCGTCTCATCATGTGTCAAAACTGCGCTTCGTCATTAACAATGAATGATGACCCCCACCAAAAGGAGGCTTGAAAATACAACAGAAATAACACAAGCAATGACATGGTGAAACGCGGAAACGCCGAACAGTCGCCCGGAGTTTATCGTTTTGGGCCAAAGACAGAGTGTTCTGGCCGAATGCCATTTTTTGATCAAGACTATGAGGTCGTTACCCGATGATTCCGAGCTGGAAAGCGCTCAAGTACACCGCTTTTTATATCTTCGAGCTCGCGGCCCTCCAGGCAGTGGCATGTGCGGCCGGGATACGCTTGGACCGTTAGGGGGCTGTCATGCGCCTCTGAGCCTCGGTACCGCTCACCTGGAATGTTGAGAGGGTCATGCGGGGAGGTAGCGGCCGAAGTGCCCAGGTTGGTCTCGTGCGGGAAGTTTATCTGCTGCGAGGGGCGGGGTATTTAAAGGCAGCTCGCTTCGTTGCGATCTGAGCGTAGTCCAAGGCAGCAACCCGATTGTTTTGCGTTGCAACATGTCGGACAATGGGGCTACTTCGCTTTTCTGTCCCTCTACAGAGAGACAGTCGCCCTCTTGACTTCGTGGCTTGGGTGGGTCTGCTGATGCCATTCAGTCTTTTCAATTTGACGAAGCTCATCATTATGTCAAGATGCAGACCAGCTTCTTTTGAGCGGACTCCCGGGGCTCGTCAAGCTTGTGCCAAAGCATTGAAAGGCTCATGAGTGGTTTACTTGACGTTTGAGCACTTGGAAACAGAGGGAGGCGCAAACCACAGTGCGATCACTCCAAAATTTAGACGATTCTTCACTCAGGTGTGAAGGAAAGGGTGATTGTGAGGGAGTGATTGAGATTGGCCGACGACCTGTGCCAGTTTATATCTCCAATTAGCTTCCACAACACGTGCAGTCGCACTTGTTCAGAGTAAAAGTATTAAGAGTATGCTCAGATCATGATGCATCCGGCCGCTGGCGCTTCAGCACTTACCTTAAAGACTGATGTCTTCTTCAGCTTGTCCGGGGTCCATCGAGCTTCTAATTAATATGGATGGTAGTTCATAGCCAGCAGTCTTGTTTGCGCAAATAGCAATCTTGAAGAGGAAGCTGTGAGTGATGTGGGGATGCTTTGAGGCCGGGCTTTCCTATTCGGGCGAATTGAGAGGACATTCACGAAGGTCAGTGCCATGATTTGTGAGTACGGAGAGCAAGTCGAAGATATCACATCAGGTAAGGAGAAGTCCTCGAAGAGCAAGAAAATGTCAACAAATGGGCGGAAAGTCCCTACGGCTAAAGATAAATGGTGCGATATCTACACAGTTATTTTGCCCGACGAGCCGGTTCCCAGGCCTCGTGAGAGTTTCACTGCATGCGCTCCGCCATAGATCCCTGAATCCAATACATCCAAGACGCGACGCAATCAGCCTACCTAGTGAGGAAGGGGTTCTGGATAGTGCGAGAAAACAGCTCTCATCATTGCTGGCGTGAATTATCGCCGGCTCGTGGATAAGACACGGTTCCAGAAAACTCCTGGCAGCGGGAGTCTAAGTCGTGCAAGAGGGCTGGATCAACTTTCCCTGCAAACACCAGAGTGGGTGACAAAAGAATTTAGCCCTCTAGGCTTTACATATGACGCCATCGTACCCTACGTAGGTAGTGGAATCTAATATCTGGATGTATTTATTCACATTTAAAACTCACATTCACGTCCAGACATTGGATTCGACCACATACGTAGAGGGGCCCCTTCCCCTAAACGCCTGCCGACCCGAAAGGCGACTTCAAAGCGACGGGGAAGCACTCATCCACAATACCACCCGTAACCTCCGAGCGCGTCGTGCTATCCAACAGCGTCCTCGCGCCCGCCACCTGGTCCCTGACGACAAACAGCTTCGTCACCCTCGCGCCGCCCTCATCGGCCGCCACCGCGACGTTGCACGCCACGAGCGCGTAGCCCACGCCCTCGCTGTCCACCGGCACCAGCACCGAATACGCCTCCCGGTCCGCATCGACGACCCGGACGGGGATCGCGGCGGCGGCGCGCGCGTCGAAGGCCGTGTCGTTCAGCGCCGCCACGCGGAAGCGCGACACGCCCAGCGCGTCCATGGCCGCCGGGAAGAAGACGAGCAGCCGGCTGCGCGCATCCGCCGCCAGCGCGCCGCCGAACAGGGCGAACGTCAGCGCCGCGACGCTGTCGGCCGTCGGCGGCGCGCCCGTCAGGCCCAGCGTGCCCGAGTCGTCGGCCGTGAGGAAGAAGCGGCCGGTCAGGTCGGCGACGGTGCTGTACGCGAAGGCCGGGGTGGCGTTGGAGCTATTGTTGTTGCCGTTCAACAGGTCCGCGATGATGGTCGCGCCGTCGACGACGTCGCCCCCGTTGTCGCCATCCGCGGCTTGTCGACGCCGGACGGGCTTGGGCGGCGCCGCTGCCGCCGCCCCCGTCCCCACGGCCTTCACGATCTGCACCGCGCTCTGCACCTGCTCCTGGATCCTCGACAGCTTGTCGCCGGCCGCCGCGCCCACGGCCGCCGCCGCCGCCACCTTGCCGCCCACCGCCAGCGGCTCGACGCCGCTCTTGGGGACGACGACCGCCGGCGCGGCACCGTCGGCGGCAGGCAGAACCGGCAGCGTCTCCTTGCCGAGCGCGATCTGGGCGACCTTGGCGGAGTCGCCGGTCGCGGCGGCGGCCGCCGCGGCGGAGGCCCGGGACTGCGCGATGGCCGCCCTCGACAGCGCTATCTGGGCCAGCGTCTTATCCCTCAAGGCGTTTTGCTCCATCAGCAGCACGCCCTTGGCGTTTTTGACCGCGCCAAAGCCTAGGTCCGCTTGCCCCTGGGCGCGAAGGTCGCCTTGCTGCCGGGCCAGGGCTTCGGCGGCTTCCCTTTGGGCGGCCACCGCGAGCACGAATTCCTCGATGGTGTCGTAGTCTTCCGGCCGCAGCGTTGGGAACTGCGGGGTGCGCGGGCGGAGGCGGTTTGCTGCTGCTGCTGCCGCTGCCGCCACGCGGACGTCGGACGATGCGTTGAACGTCTGGCCGCCGATGGTGACGAGCTGCGGGACGTCGTCGGCGTCGAAGTCGGCGGCGTCGTAGGACGGCAGGCCCGGCGCGAAATCCTGGAGCGCGGCGGAGAAAGAGGCATCGGAGAAGTCGTAGTGGCCGTAGAAGTCGTCCAGGTCTTCATCGAAGTAGAGGCCGCACGCCACGTCCGGGAGGAATTGGGTGTCGGGCGTGTCCGGGGAGTCGCAGTCGAACTCACCGGCAGCGAAGGAAGTAGTGGCGGCGCTGGCAAAAGAAGTCGTCGTGGCGGTGGGAGCTTCTGAGAATGTTCCCACGGGCGTCAGGTCCGGGATCGAAGAGCTTTCGCCGTCGCCTCCGAAAAACGAGTTGATGTCATACGAGAGTCCAGTGGTGAAGGCGTCGTTGCGAGGGTCGAGCTCTGGCAAGGCGGAACCCAAAACATCGACCGCCGCAAGAGAGACGAGGAACAGAGAACAATACATGGCTGCCGAAGTGGGCTACGACTGACAGTGAGGGAAGAAGAGACGCGCGGCGAAGGCTGAAGCTTGCTGCTGCCTAGATATATACCGTCTCCATACAAGCCTCAACAGAATTCTTCCTTCAGCTATAAATGACGTGCGTGCTGTCACGAGGCTTCGTGGAATGTAGTGGGATCGCCAGGGGCAGTGACTGGTCTACGCGACCTACAAAATTCCGATACCGCATTTGGTGCGCTGCAACTGGAGATGAATTCTTCGCTGGCAACCCGCCTCGGAGAAGTGACAGATCCGGAAGTCAGTGGACTGCGAAAGGATAAGCCGGTATGGTAGTGCACAGTGGGTGACAAGAATTTAGCCCTCTCGACTTATTCCACCCACGATGATATATCTAACTTATAAAGATAGTTAAATCCAATTTCTGGACGTAGATGTGAGTTTTAAATATAAATACGTCTAGATATTCGATTCTACTATCTGCGTAGGGTACGATGGCGTTCTCTGCGAAGTTATTAGTGTTTGTTGTTTTCGACCTCCATCCTACAGTAGGTTCAAAAAGGATTAAGCTCACCCATTGTAGTCGATACGCCAAAGAGCTGCATGAGGATATCCAGTTGCAGACGCCGAGGTCCCGATTTTGACCCGCCCACGCTCCGAGGGGAGGATCAACAGGATGAAGGCGCGAGCCCTGCAGGACACAGTGATCCCGCCTAGGTCGATCGCTCCTGTAAGCATCTACCTCACAGAGATATTGCACTATGGTTGTATAGGGAGTTGAATCCAAGATCTGCACGCAATTGTTCACATTTAGAACCCACATTTACACCAGGATATTAATTCAACTACCTACATGTCTCATACAACCCCACTTCTTCCTCATACAACAAACACACTTTACCCCCTCCCCGAAATCAATGCGGCTTATCCTCGTCCTGCGCGAAATGCTCCCTAAAAAAAACGTGTCAGCAAAAAGCCCTCCCCAAGCCAAGGAAACAAACGGTCCACATACCTCGCCCACGGACTCCTCAACCTGATCGCCTCCCCCTTGTAGAAGAACACGAACGGGATCGCGCACAGCGGGATGCTCAGAAACGCCAGCAAGCTGCTCGCCCACTCCCACCCCAGCCTCTCGTACATCTGCTTCCCGAACAGCGGGAACCCCGCGCCGACCAGGTTCCGCACCAGGATGACGCCCGCGAGCGCCGACGCGCTGTACGTCTGGTAGCTGTCGACGACGTAGTTCAGGATGGCGAGGATGATGACGTAGATCCCCGCGCCGAAGAAGGCGCTCGCGACGACCGGCACGGCCCAGTGCACGCCGGGGAAGCTGGTCCACGCGAACCAGAAGAGCGAGATGGGAAGTAAGAAAGTGCCGAAGCGCGCGAGGTGCATGCGAGCCTCCGGGCAGCCGGCGCCGCCGGCGGACGCCACGCGGCGCAGGTAGTAGCGCTCCTGGAGGGGCAGGTGCAGGGACGCCGCGACGAGGCTGCCGATGGCGAGGCCGGCGAAGGAGCAGCCCCACTGCCCGGCGTTGAAGCCGTGGCCGTCGCCGAAGACGAGGGGGATGGCTTCGTTGAGGAGGTAGACGATGCCGTAGATCCAGCCGTTGTAGAGGGCGGCGAAGATGGTGATGCTGTAAGTGATGGGGGTTGGTTAGTTGGGTGGGAGCGTGAAGGTACGGCGGGTGACAAAGAATTTGGCCCTCTACGTAGGCAGTTGAATCCAATGTCCGGACGTATATGTGAGTCTTAAATGGTTACATCTACGTGCAGACATTGGATTCCACTGCCTACGTAAGTTGGATATAATATCTTTCGTGGAATAAGGTCGAGGGGGCCAAACTCTTTTGTTACTTGCTGTGGAGGTGAGGGGAAACGGAACTTACGGCTCGGTGAAGAGGAAGCGGAAGGGCCGGGTCAGCGTGATGGCGAAGAGGGTGTGCAAGCCCTTCTTCTCGTCTGCGTTGGCGTCGAGGAGGTTGTCTGCCGCTGCGGTGAGGCCTTCGGCGCGGAGTCGCTTGCGGAGGCGTTTGGCCTTCTTGTCGAGGATGATAGAGTGGCGTGTTTCCGGGACGGTGAGCTGTGGGCTCGTTAGCGATAAGCTTTGTTCGATCGATTCGAAAGTTCCATACCACGAGGAGAATCCAGTAACCTCCAAAGATGGCCATGTACACCCAGAACAACCATCTCCAGCCCATGTTGAGAGCGATGTAGCCACTGATCACCAGAGCGAGTGGTGGGCCGAACGTACTGCTCAGCCCATAGATAGCCATGGCGCTGCCGCAGTCATTCCTCGCCCACAGGTCACTGACCGTCCCACCAGTGTTTGTGAGCGGCGCGCTGCCAAAGAAGCCCTGCAGTAGACGGCAGACGATGACCGTCCCGATGTTTGGTGCCAGAGCCAAAGGAATCTGGAAGATGACAAGCAGCAGCCAGGACCACACGTAGACCGGGTTGCGGCCGAAGTATTCGGACAAAGGCGCCAGCATGAGAGGCCCGACGGCGAAGCCCAGGATGTACATGGACAGTCCCACTGTCCCGACTTCGGCAGAAACGGAAAACTCAGCGATTAGCTCTTCCTGACCAGAACTGTATCCGCCTGCACAGAGGCAGCTGTGTCGAAGCTGTCAGTTGCTGCTTCTGACTGAAGTTTGTATGGCTTAGGGACATACGTGAACACATTCAGCATGCTGACGAAGCAGGTGATGTACCACCGTTTCCATTTTGGCCAGTTCCGTGGGTTTTCCTTGTCGCCGATGGAGTAGGTCAAGTAGACGGGCTCGGTGTCGTTGGGAAGCTCTCTCGCACGATTGAGAGCCTGCTCCTCAGAGAGCAGAATCCGGGAGTCGGATGGCGTTTCTCGAATGCCGCCAGAGGGGGAATCTCTATCTATCACCTTTGAAGTGCGGGTTGGTTCCAACTCCTTTTCCAGGTCTGCGGGGTCGAAGCGGTCTGCATTTTGGCGATCCTTTTCCATCGTAGGAGATATTCTGGCACCGAGGACGAAGGAAGAGAGATGAAAGACGGATGCGGAGGGACCGGACGAGAGAGAGAGAGAGAGAGAGAGAGTAGAAAAGACACGAGGATTAAAAGGCGATGAGCGGTCTTGCAAGCCTTTCTGTGGCAATCAACCGCGTAGTCGGTCAAGCTGGTAGCCCCGGAACTTGGCATGCGGTGTGGAGACGACCCCAAGCCCCATGCTATCGTCTCCATATGAAACGTCATTGGTTGCCAAAGATGGCGTTGATCCTCTCCCCGCTAGCGGGTGCACTGGCACTGCTTATCACCTAGCAAAAAGGACTTGGTCATTGGGCCAATTGCAGATCTGTACCAATTGGCCCGAAGTCTCTCTTGCGTAGGATCATGCTAGTAATTAATGGTTCGCGTTATAGTTCGGGTGTGGACAGCAGGAAGTAGAAGCGAACAGTTCCGCATAATGGCAGAAGTCGGGTCGGAGTTTAGATGCGGAGAAAGGAGAATCGATGATCGTCAAGCGGGACTCCGGATGCTGCACCCAGTCGTGCCAGTTTGCCGCAAAAGAAGCCTTGCCAAGCCCCACCAAGATCCATGCTTGTTCTTTCTGAAAGGTCCACATTTCCCACGCCGTCTTATCAACGACCAATGCTCATTTGTCCGTCTTGTAAAGCCGTTCTTCCGTCACTCGTGCCTGAAAATGACGCGGCTTTCCTCTCGGCACCTACTTCGGTGTAGCATTCCCACGACTTGTGTAATATGTGGTGTTCATGCCATTTACATGAGGTTCAAGGATGTCTGAATAATTTCCACAGGGCGATCAGCAAAGAGAACGACGTAATGTGAACGAGGTTGAATTGGCTTTTGTGTCAAGTCCCATTGGCCACTTGACGGATATTTTTCGCCTCTACCGTTGAAGATCCACCGATAAACTCCAAAAGACTACATGCGCACATAACAAAAACAAATCACGTTACCTAGTCGATACATGGCAAAATTTCTCCGCCCGTATTTCATCAAAACATTACTCCCTCAGGAACATCTTGTAGACCGGGTTCTCCGTCTCCTCGCTGAAGGGGTAGTTGATCTTCTGCAGGAACTCCTTCAGCTCGCTCTCCTTGCCCTCCGGACACTGGATGCCTGCCAAGATCTTTGCGACATCGCCTCCGTGGTTGCGGTAGTGGAACAGCGAGATGTTCATGTCGGGTTGCATCGTAGTTAAGAACTTGTACAGGGCACCCGGCCTTTCGGGGAACTCGAATGCGAACAGCCTCTCGGTGGAGACGGCGGAAGGACGACCGCCAACGAGATACCTGACGTGAGATTTGGCAACTTCGTCGCCGGAGAGGTCGATGGTGTGCATGCCGTCCTTCTCCAGACGGGCGAGGAGGTCGGCCAGATCACGGCTCCGGCTGGCAGCGCTCAGTGCAACGCCGATGAGGATGTTGGCCTCGGATGCGTCGTTGTAGCGGTAGGCAAACTCGGTGCAGGACATGGGGTGGACGGCCTTGATCAGGTTCGCGAACGCACCCGGCTTCTCGGGGATGGTGATGGAGAGTAGCGCTTCCTTCTTCTCGCCGAGTGCAGCACGTTCGGCGACGAAGCGAAGACGGTCGAAGTTCATGTTGGCGCCGGAAGCAACGGCGATGAGGCCGCGGTTCGGGTTGGGCGAAGGGTTGGCGGCGACGTATTTCTTCAGACCTGCCAGTGCCAGCGCGCCTGCGGGCTCCACGATAGAGCGGGTGTCTTCGAAAATGTCCTTGATAGCGGCGCAAGTCTCGTCGGTCGTGACCTGAATGACTTCGTCCACGACCTCGGAGGCCACACGGAAAGTCTCCTCGCCAACGTTCTTCACGGCGGCTCCATCGGCAAAGAGGCCGACCTCCGTGAGGGCGACGCGGTGGCCCTCCCTGAGCGACTGGACCATGGCGTTGGCGTCGTACGTCTCAACACCAATGACCTTGACATGAGGCGCTATGCGCTTGATGTAGACACCAACGCCAGCAATCAGACCACCGCCGCCCACGCAGCAGAAGACTGCCTCCAGATCCTGCAGGTTCGTCTGGCGCAGGACCTCCATGCCGATGGTACCCTGGCCGGCGATGACGTACGGGTCGTCAAACGGCGCAATGTTGACCAGGCCGTGCTGTTTCTCCAACCTGTGTGCCTCCTCCTTCGCCGCGTCGAAGTCGGGTCCGTGGAGCACGACGTGCCCGCCCAGTCTCGAAACGTTCTTGTGCTTGATGTCGGGGGTGCCGGATGGCATGACGATGGTGGCGGGGATCTTGAGTTTCCGTGCAGAGTAGGCGACGCCCTGAGCATGGTTTCCTGGCAGTAGTCAGTACTCTTAAGTCCGGGATGCCAGGTGGTGTTCTTGATATACCTGCAGAGCACGCAATAACACCCTTGAAGCTTTGTTCCTGGTCCAGATGTGCCATCTTGTTGTAAGCGCCACGCAGCTTGAAGCTGAAGACGGGCTGCAGATCCTCGCGCTTCAGCAGGACATTGCATTCCAGACGATTGCTCAGATTGACTGCATGGGTCAGAGGTGTCTCCTTCACGACCTCGTAGACGCGCGAGGTCAGGATAAGTCGCAAGTACTGCTCGACGGTCAGAGACAGCGGCGCAGGAGTCAGAACGGCAGGTTTACATCTGGGTAGCCATTGGGCAGCAGAAAGTGCTCGGGGACGCCCTGGGTCTTCACCACAGGGCTCTGGGGCGGCGGGGACGGGTTGGCGGTATATTCGGTCAGTGCGAAGCTGTTGACCTTGGGCGTCTGCGGGCGGGTGGTGGTGCCATTGGTCTCGGCCTTGGGCGATGTTGGGTTCGCCATGGCGCAACGTAGCAGGATTCTGGTGGAAAGGAAAGGAGAAGGGAGTGCGAAAAATGTTGTCGTTCGATCATTTGGCTACATTCTTTGGCAGATGCGTCAGAGCAAGCGCTCGTCCCGCATTTTCCCATCATCCGATCTCGCAACTGACTCGCGCAAGCTTCGCCTGCTCCGACCCGCCGGCGCCAAACACCAAACACCAAACACCACTACGCGTCGCATTCCAAACCTCTACCATCCATCAACCGGGCCTCACCTCCGCGCCACCAACCACCATGTCCACCCACGCCCACCCGCCCACCTCGCGCGCCCCACCCGACGAAATCCGCTCCCTCGACCTCCTCGCCCAGCGCATCCAGCACCTCAACGGCGCGCTCGAAGTGCTCAAGAACACGCAGCTGACGCACATGTGGGACACCCACCCGCCGGCGCCGTGGCCGACGGTCGCGCACCAGTCCAACATCATCAACGCCCGGGTGAGCGCGCTGCTCGAGGCCTTCGCCGCCAACCGCACCCTGCTCAACCAGGCGCATCCGTTCCCGCTGCCCACCTTCCCGGGGCGTTCGCACGAGAACATGGCCACGCAGCTCACGCGCAAGAAGATGGTGCCGTGGGTGGAGGATTGGATTGCCGACGGGGTCAAGCTGGCTGTGGGTGAAGAGGAGGATGCTGTTGTTGCTGTGGGGAGAGGCGATGGGGTGATGGCGCGGGGGGCGAAGTTGGCGGGAGAGGGCGGCTTGACGGGGGAGCAGGTTGAGGCCTTGTGGGATTGGGCGGGGCCGATGGGTGGTGAGATCGGTAGGGAGGTTTTGACGGCGGAGGACGAGGACGAAGAGGGCGAAGAGGGCGAAGAGGGCGAAGATGAGGATGAAGACGACGAGGAGGAGGGCGGTACCATGGAGGACGGTGCAATGGAGGGCGTCGAGGGTGCTGGCGCCGAGAAGAAAACGGAGATTGTCCCGCCAATTCGCCCTATGATGGCTTTGGATGATATTCTGAAGTTTGTCAGCACTGGTGTGGCGCCGTGAGGATCTTTAGCTGTGTTCTGCCATGGTGTGGGGAGTTTTTTTTCTTCATATACGATACCCTTTTGGATCCACGGTCGGTAGTTCTCTCAGCAATGGTGTCAGCAATTCCTCTCGCTGGTCCACGTGGAAGCAGAGAGCTGATTGAGCCCACCCACGTCGTCTCACAGAGATATTGCACCATACTTGCATGTGTAGTTGTATCCAATGTCCGGGCGTAGCTATGAGTTTTCGAGTGGACAATTGCGTCTAGATGTTGGATTCAACTACCCCCAGCATGTTAGGAAGTCGCGTTGGGTCAAACGCGGCAAGAACAGGGCGGAGGGTTCCAACCTGCAGGAGCCACCGCCCAACACTGACAGGATACATCTTTTCCTCAGAGCGTCCAACCTACGTCCTGTAACAATCATCAACAATCATCGACAGTCATCGACAGCAATCGACAATTATCAACAATCATCATGTCCAACACCACCATGCCCAACACCACCACGCCCAACGCCACCATACCCAGCAATCCAGATTCCGAAGCGGAGGACAACCCTCGCCGGGTGTCCGACTCTCCTCGATCACATTCTGAAACCGTTACGCAGGCAAAAGAGCGTATGGGAGATGGCTCAGATGGAATCTGGAACGCAAGTCAATTCAGCCTGCCGCCAGGCCTGCTCCATTCCACACCAACCCTCTTTTTTCCACAACGTCCTGTCTCCGTCGGATACGCAACGTCACGCTTTGTCGTGCGTCATCGCTACGCGCACATGTTCGATGGTAGCCGCAAGGTCGCAGCGATATTCGTGAGTGGCGTGTGTCCAAATGGCTCCCTCGCCAAAGAAGCGAACGGCATTCGAACCACCGGCGGAGCCTGCGCCTTCATCATCAACTCGATGCTTGACGGCATCACCGCCTTCCCTTTGGAGCTAAAAGGCCCCGATGGCGAAATCCAGCCGCAAAGCTATAACCGCGCGCCGCTACGAGGGGCGCTCGCGGCACTGCAGTTCACTGAATGGGCGTCCGAAGAGGGTTGGGAGCGCCTCGTCCTGATGACCGACTCGAGATACCTCCACCAGGGCGCCACGACTCGACTGCGCAAGTGGGCAAAGGACGGATCAATGAAACCACCCAGCATGATCCCGAATCAAGATCTGTGGAAGGCGCTGAGCGATCGTATGGGAGAGCTGGCAAACGGCGGGTGCGAGGTCAGTTTCTGCTTGATCAACCTGTCCGAGGACTACTCTGGGGAGGCGCGCTCCGCGGCTTTTAATGCGTCGCAAACACAGCCTCAAGAAGAAAACTTTACCGTCATCCGTCGTGTTCAATAGACATGATATGCATCGTCAGGGGCGCATACTGTTACGAAGCAACTTCACTTCAACTTTCGCTGGGTTTCTTATTAGCGAGAACATACAATTGATAGCCATAGCTAAAACAAACATGCCAAACTTTTTCTCATATTTGACAGAGCCATCATTGTGCTTGGGTGAGAGATATTGTTGAGGGGTTTGTGGGGGATACTTTGCGCAGTATGACTACTATCTCCTCAGTCCTTAGATGGCACGATCCGCCAACACGTCCACCGGCACGTCCATTGGCACGATTAAAATAATGTAGTGGAATCCTACGTCTGCACATTTGCTTCAACTGCCTATAGGAAAAATAGAGCTCAATAGTTTGAATTCTCTGTAATCTACTGCGGTACCGAGGGATCGCGCCGACTGAAGAGAAAGACTAGGACAATGTTTCCTGATACAAAGCACTTCATTCCCATAACTCCAGATTTGCAGGTTAGCGTATGCTTCCAATCGCTCAGTCTTCCTCAAAGGGTGTCCTCAATTTGCGCGACAAATAGCGACCTGATGTTTACCTAAACTAGCGATGCTGCGGAATCCTGGGTAAACGCAAGAACGTCGGAGAGCCTCCACTTCTGGAAATCGTTTGTGGAATGGACAGGTGAAATTGTTGGGATGGGAAGATGTTTCGACTATAGATGATATGGGGCGCTTCGGATACTGGGAAGTGCGGCAACTGGAGCTTCTGCTGCGCGAGTAACCAGGACGGTAGAGGGGGTTGAGATAAGCCTCGTTAAATGCTAAAAAAGGGTAGTCCATTCTGTACGCCGAATCACCCTCGTAAGCCAGCATTTAAGTTGAAGAAAAAGGTAATTGTATTTGATTCTCCTCAGATTCAGAAGCGTAGGTAGGCTTATCGGTCGAGATTCATTTTTCGCTTTGTAAGCGGAAACAAAGGCTCCAGTTCTAGCTTTTTTACTATCGGGAGTCGAGAAAGTTGATCGAGCACTCGAGTTTAACTAACTCTAAACAGAGGGAATAGATAAGTTATAAACCATTAAGAAAGCCCTTCCCGGTTGTCCAAGAGCATTATTACTTCCAGCGTCTTCACCAGAAAATGTAAAATAAGAAGGTCCAATGGCAAAAAGGGCGAGCTGTTCTATGTGGTTGCTCACATGTCTCCGAAGCTGCTTCTTAGTTACGAGAAGAGGCTTGTAGGTCGGAATGTTCTAATTCAGCTCCCTCAGTCTCTTATCCCAGGTATCACAGAAAGGGCATCCTTTAGCAGGTACTTGTGGTCTCTAAAACCAACACACGTCCGATAAGTCTGGAAGTTGTTCTGTGGAAACGTCTTTTGGATGGCGGGATCTCATGTGCTCTACGAAGTGGTTATGGGACATGTATATTTCAGAATAACGGTAGCATCGCCAAGCTCTTTGGTGGGTGTCGAACTTGTGTTATTTCCATGCTTGGGCGTCTGCAAATGTGGTGTCCTGGCAATCCTCAGACGTGCAGATATAAGCGCGAAGATCACTGAAAACATGCTTCCTATAAAGTAGTCAGCTCCAGGAAAGCGAGATGGTGATTTGAAAAGGCTTTAGTTAGTAGAAAGACCTACCTCCAGCGCTTCTAGGTTGAAAATATGCTGAATTTGGCAACAGTATAGACACTCGAACTCAGGCATTCCTCCGGAGACATCCTTCAGAGACACCACCGCCAGATCATCTTTATCCCTCTCAGTAAGATGCAACAGCTCTGGCGTGGCGATCTCTTCCCGTGGCCTTGCGTACAATGATCGAGACTTTGAAAAGAGAGGATATATCACCGCCGACACACGAGAAGAGTTCTTCTCTTTCGTTCTGGTGCTCTGAATCTGAGTCAGAGGAACCGGTGTCACACTGTTCCAAGTTTGGACCAGCTGGTCGTTCTTCGGGCACTGAGTATGTGTCGGCCACTGCGTTCGGTCTTTAGACCGTGGAGACGATCGAGAAAGCGCTAAACAACGAATACTTACATTCTTGAAGAGAGTTCAAGATTTCTTCGAATATTGCTTCTACTTGCTGTGTAACAGGTGACCACTGACGAAACCATTGCCCCACCGCCGCCGACGCCTTGCCGCTCGCACCTATACCGAAACCGTCTCCCCTCTCCCGCGGCGAACCTCCAGACGCATACGACGCACGCGAGCTCGGCTTCGCCATCCTCCTCACCTCCACCGCTACCCGCTGCGCCACGTCTCCTACCAAACCAGCACCTCACCCTCACCCTCACATTCGCACGGCGCCTCCACCGCCATTCACTGCGCTACGTCGCCGCTCACTACCCGAAGCCATGGCCACAACCTCGCGCGCTCAGCCGCTCAAGACACTTGCTGGCGTGGGAACAGAGTGAGCTCGGCGCGCGCGAGCTCCTCGGATTGTTCGATTCCGCCCGTCGGCCGCAGGAGCGCATCCATGTTCACCAGGGTCGTATTCTATAGGGTGAAGTTGGGGCAGCTCATGTTCTTGGTCTATCTTTGCACATGGCGCTGACCCTCGGCGGCGCTCAGAGCCAAGACCGATGCCGACTTGCTGCGTACTGACATATCACTAGCGAAAGCCCACTACAGATCTTGTCCAGCACGATGTCGACCTTGTCGATCACGACCTCAAGCCTGAGCACCACCGCCATCAGAGCCACCACCACTCGCAGAGCCACCAGCACCCTTCCCATCGAATCCCTTCCGCGACACACCGAACTTGGCTAACGACTGGTAGACGAGATCATCAGTAATCAGTAGATGCAATTGCAAATCAGATTTGATTTAACTTACCAAACTGGCTCTTTAGCATGGTCGCCCTCGGCCTTCCTCTTCTTCTTTAGCTCCAGGCTCTCAGAGACCTGAAAACCAGTCAGTATGGTCAAACATAAACGCACCCTCCCACGTCCTCATTAAGAACTCCACCATGTCGTTCCCCTTCTCTTGCTTCTTGTGCAGCTCAAAGAAGCACAAGGTGCAGGACTGTCCTCACGCTGTTTGTCTCCCCACTTCACTTCACTTCACTTCACTTCACCTCCATGCTGGGCTGAGCTGACAACAGTGCGCAGGAACCCGCGCTGAACGTGTACGTGGCCTTGCTCGCACAGCTTGACCGAGACCTCACTACCACACCCGTCATGTCTTCGGAGAAGTTACTCAAAGAGCTCGGTAACATGGTAAGCATCATGCACCCACGTGGAGAAGACAGGATGGTGGTGACCGGGAGGTCGCGAATATATATCTTATCCCATGTAGGTAGTAGAATCCAATATCTGGACGCATTTGCTCACATTTAAGACTTACATTCACGTCCAGACATTAGATTCAACTACCTACGTAAGTTGGATATAATGTCTTCGGCGGAAACGGGTCGAGGGAGCCGCAGGCCTTTGTCACCCGCTGTGGCTTTTTCATTCGAACGCTGTTGAGTTACCCGGCAGTCAGCCAAATGTGAAGTACGATCTCTCCTGACGCCAGCGACGGAGCCGTTAATTTCCGATGTATATTCATCGAGTACGGTGGAGACATTCTCGACGATATAAGCGTTCAAACCATCGGATGGACTTGGGTTGGTTGATGGTGTGGATCGGTCGAACAATGAGAGCGGGGCAATTGCGAACCTCCGATGGCCGAGCGAGCGGCCAAGACATTCTTCTTCGCAACTGAAGCTACCATCCACACAACATCCTCCACCTCATCCACCGCCACACAACCAATTGGCCTCCACACTCACGCACGCAAGCTCGAACAAACACATCACAATGGGCTGGTTCTGGGGCTCGTCCGACAGCAGCGCCTCCGCCGACTCGGCGAAGCAGCTCGACCCGGACCTCCAGAAATTCCTCGAAAAAGAGTCGTCGCATCAGCAGCCCGCCGCCGCCGCCGCCCAGAAGCAGCAGCAGCAACAACAACTCTCCCCCACGCCTCGACCCTCCCCCGTCGCCGTCGCCGCCGCCGCCTCCTCCTCCCCCACCCCCAGCAGCGGCGCCAAACCCGCCGCGGCCTCCACCGGCCCCGGCGGCGGGCCCGTCCCCGCCGAATCCCTCTACCAAGACGGGCGGTACGCGCACCTCTGGAAGACCTACGAGCCGCTCGCCTCGATCGAGTCGCGCACGCGGTCCGACCAGGAGAAGCTCGCGGACATCGTGTCGGCCTACAACGACCGCCGCGCCAACATCGGGCGGGCGGCGCTCGAGAACTGCGCGTTCGAGCAGGTGGCCCTCTCCGACTGCTTCCGCTCGGGCTCGTGGGCGGCGCGGGTCAGCATGTGCCGGACGGAGACGCGCGCGCTGGACCGCTGCTACACGATGCAGTCGCGCTTCCTCAAGGCGCTGGGGTACCTGAGCGTGCAGGGCGAGGGGCGCGAGCGCGAGGAGGCGGTGCAGATGCACGCGGATCGGCTGTATCAGCGGATGCTGGAGCAGGAGAGGGCGGTGAGCGAGGCGCGGGAGAGGGGGGAGGAGCCCCCGGCGTTCGGGAGCATTTTGAGCGGGGAGAACGTCGCGGCGGCGATGAGGGGGGAGGTGGCGCCGTTGAAGGTGGCGCAGGAGACGAAGGCGAAGGTCAAAATGGACGAGGCGAAGGCGAAGGAGGTGGAGGAGAGGGAGTTGGCGAGGAATTTGGACGAGATGCGGGGCTTGAGCCCGAAGATGCGAAAGGAGTTTGAGGGGAGGTTGATGGAGCTGCATGGCGAGGAGCGCGATGTCGAGCTGAGGGTGATACAGGGAGAGTATGCGGAGAGCAAGCTCATCGCGAAGCAGGTCGAGGCGCTGTTCGAGGAGGAGAAGGTTAGGAGGCAGGAGCGGCAGGAGCATGGCCAGGCGACCATTGGAGATACGATTAAGAAATGGTGGGGATGGTGAAAGGAAAATTGTCAAATTTCCGATTGACAGTACGATCTGTGGAAGGTGGATAAAAAGCATAAACGGAGTTCTCGGTACTACCCACGGTGTTCAGGAGCAGCAAGCCGAAAAGCCTTCTCGACTCTTCATTCCTTCTGCAAAATATTACACATTTCAAAACTATTCGTCTCCCCAATCAAAGTGTTTCAAATCACCCTCTCCGCGCCTGCCATCCTCTCATAATACCACACCGCACCCTCCGCCTTCGCGCAGCTCGTCCCACTCCCCGTCGCGTCGACCGGCACATAAACGCCCTCCTGCGGCCTCCCCACAACATGGCTATAATACCACACCTCGCTCAACCGCGTCCGCCCATTGTCCGCCGACCCGCTCCCCGCCGCCGTCTCGTTGAACCGCGGGCCCGAGCACCCCACGTACGGCGTCGCCCCGTACGCCTCGGCCAGCGCGCCGCGGATGTCGGACAGCGTGTAGGCGGTGGCGTTGGACGGCGCGATGGACGCGTCGGCGAGCCAGGCGTACGTCGGCAGGCGGCGGTCGAAGAGGACGGCCGTCTCGAAGAAGTCGACGACGTCGGCGTGCGGGGCGTAGGTCGGGCCGTAGCAGGGGACGTCGAAGGTCGAGAAGCAGGTCGCGTGCTTGGAGAACTCGTGCGCCCAGAGGTACCAGTTGGGTTGGTTCTGGGCGATCCAGTAGCTGTGGAACGCGTGGCGGGGTCAGATTCATGCGTCAGATGTCAAGGGAGGCGAGGGTTCGGGACGGACGCACGTGTTCATGTACTCCAGCAAGTCGTTCTTCCCGAACGGCGCGAGGAAGCCGCTGATGTCGGAGCCGTTGTACGGCGGGACGACGGTGCCTGGACGCAAACGCCTGTCAACACCGCTTCTCCCTCCCCCGTTAGATTCGCCAACTGACCGTTCGGCAGCCCGTTCGTCGTGTTCGGGCTCGGCTCCGGATCGTACTGCCTGCTCAGGTCGCAGTACTGCGTGTACGACCCGTTGCAGAAGTCGGGCCACAGGCCGTGGATCGTCCACGATTCCTGAGGTAGCAATTGGCCTTCGGATTCGTAGCCCGTGTACGTGTCCCAGAACTGCGTCGCCAACACCAGTCCGCCGAAGGTCTCGGTGCAGCACGTGTCGGTCAGACTTGGCTGCGCGCCGGCGGAGCAGGATAGGATGGGGTCCTCTGCGCTTCGTGTTAGGATTCGGGGAGATGGAGGCACAGCGGGTGACAAAAGAATTTGACCCTCTCGACCTTGATCCGCCGAAGATGTTATATCCAACTTACGTAGGTAGTGGAATCTATGGTCCGGACGTATTTGTTTGTATTTAATACCCACTTTTACGTTTGGATCATGGATTCCACTACCTACGTAAGTTGGATTCTTTTGTCACCCGCTGTGGAGGTAGGATTTAGGATGCGTACTCAGCTGGCACGTGTGGTTCAGGGCGCTCGTGTTGTACAGCGCGGCCGTAACTGTGCTGCTGAGCGACAGCAGCAATGCTGCGTTGGAAGCGGAGGAGAAGGATGGCATTGTGAAAGAAGGATGTCTCAATCGCTTTCCCACAGTCTGTCTGCTTTCCGCAAGGATGTGCGGCTACTCATATATATTCCCTTGGTCTCGCCCCATTTCCATGACTTCATCTAATTCGTACCTGCAGCTGAAGCGGAGGTGCCCGCGACCCGTGGGCGGGATGATTGGCTTTATCTTTCCGCCGGCGGTATTTGCTCGTAGTGGAGATGTTCCTCCGGCGCGGCAGTGGCTGATAGCGACAAGACCGCCACCGAGGGGTACTACATGTCTACGAGGAGCACGAGGGCGCGGCGGCGATAGTGATTTGGTCGTTTGGGGCTGGGCGCGGCGTTGGCGCGGAGAGCTGGTTGGTTCGGTCGTCAAGCAGCCGTCCTCGCTTACGGTTGTTCGTGCTTTGGCGATGAGCCCGTGCGGGAAGAGAAAGATGCAGAGATAAGTGCTGCTGTTAAGGCAAAAGGAAAGGCTACAGGCAACAGCTGGGTATTGCTTGCTCCATTCTCAATGCTATCAGCACGCATTTCTGTTTCAGTGCGATGCCTGATAGGGGAAAGGGAGACAGGAGAGCCAAAAAAAAAAACGAAGGATCGAGATACTACGGCCAGGCGGGATCGAACCACCGACCTTCAGTGTTCACAGGAACTGTAAGACTGACGCCATAACCACTAGGCCATGGCCGCAATGTAGAGTATTATTGAGGGCTGCATACAATATATAGAAAATTGCCGTCACGTGCAGTGGCCTAACCTCGCATCTCGGCAATTCTCTTCTCCGGCCTTGCGACGTCACCTACCTTACATCCTACTCGTCCGGAAAATCCCCTTCGATTCAGACCTCATCAAACTTCCAATGGCCTTCCAAATTGTAAAAGATGGACATCATTCGCTACTCACGCAAGTGTACACACAATCTGCCGTCGAGCTCTCCGCCCAGCACTTTAGAATTTCCATTATTAATGGCACTAAATCCAAGACGAGCAGCGACTTCAACATGATAAAGTTAATCATGAGTCCTTGGAACTTTCCCGGAAGAACTACCCTTGTCTTGGCGCTTCCCGCCCTGGGCGTCCAGACATCTTGCCGTTTGAAGACAGCTTTGTCTCTTCAGGACCCTGATCCGATTCCGTGAAGATAAAGCTTGGCATATAAAGGGCGCGGGTAGGCTGTTTGAAGGAGCATACTGTAGGCGAACAATTGCTATGCCAAAGTTATTCGGAAAATTGGAAGCCTGGAATCCTTACACCTCATCACTGACTTTCCACCTTCGCTTCACTTACTTACCCACTCACTCACCCACTCACTCACCCCACACAGACGCGCAGGCCTACTGTTTCTCGGCCGCCTTGACGCTCGTGCCCAGTCCCACCCAGGAAGCTGGTCAAAGCGGCGGCGAGAAAGGGCCAGGGTCCACGGAGCTTGCGGCCACCGGCGAACCCGCTATATTTCTTTCCATTTTTCCCTCTGCCTGCCTCACACTCCCCTCTACCCTTCCACTGCCAACCTTCGATCGCGGACCAAGACAAGCCTTCACTGCCGCCAGCAGCTTGCCACCGCAGGCCACCTCCGGGATCATGCCGTCAGACTCGCCCACCAGCACCATAGACAAGAACCATTTCGTGCCGCCCATCAACAACCTGAAGCGCGTCCAGTCACTTCAGTCGCGCAAGTCAAGCGTCAGCGATGACCGACCTTTGCCGCGCAAAGACGGCTACATAGGCCGCTGGACCATTGCGCGCCTCCTGTCTGTGACCTTCGGCGCTGTTCTGGTCACTATATCGCTTTATACCCTCGGTAGGCTTGATGCGCAATCTACCCTAAGACCCGCATGAACTGACTACGATAAGGTCTCGTCTTCGCAGTTGCAATCAAGCATGGCAAACCTGAGGACTTCAACAAAAACAGTCGCGTCAACCGTACCCTCCGGATAGTCTCGCTCTGGGTCACGGTGACTCCAATCCTCTTCGCCACCATCATGGGACGCTTGTTCCGCAAACTTGCTCTTTATCAGGCCCAGAAAGGAGTTACGATCGGGGTAAGTCTGTCGCAACTCAACTATCACATTGCCCACTGACCTTCTTTTCAGAACTTGGAGCGCTTGTTGGGATGTCAATCCATCTACACTGCCCTTCAAACGCAGGTCTCCATTCGTCCCTTCGGCTTCATCGGCCTGCTGATAATCCTTCTCTGGCTTTTCCCTCCCTTCGCCAGCCAGGCTTTCCTGCGCCTTGTTGACTTCTCGGATACATACGTGACAAGCGCAGGAACGGCCAAGTATCTCCACTTGATTCAGGCCGCTCAGGACACTGTGAGGATCATACCAGACGACGTATCGATGCCGAGGTCAAGGCAGCTGCTTTCAAGTGCAGTCTTCTTCCAGATTGCACTCTTGATGAGTTCCTACATCAGCTCCCCACGGGATTACAAAGCCTACGTGAAGATACCCTCGGTCCACTCATTGACTCCAGGCAGTGGAAGCTGGGATCCTACGGAATGGAGGCAGATAGATGACAGTCGACCCATTGCGTACTCTTCGCTGATGGGAATTCCCGTCGCAGGCCTGAGCCACGATGCAAATACGACTACCACCTTCCAGCTACCATCCCGCCACTGGGCCGTCGATTGCTCGCATATCGGCTCTTCGACGCTGGATCAGAAGGAATTCAACAATACGTATTCTTGGACTCATCAGGCATTCGTCATGGACTTGGCGGTTCCGGACAATATGACGGCATCCCAGTCCTCCTGGCCCATTCGGCTCGTGTCACTGAGAGGAGATCCAAAGGCGGATGCTTTCGAAGACCAAGTGTCAGGCGCCCAGAACAACATGGTCCCACTCCCCAAGGCTCCCATCAATCTGGCATACTGTTCCATCGGCGCCCAGAACGTTGTCTCCAACCTCAGCTGCATCCAAACGGATTGCGAGGTGAATTCGATGCTCCTCTTGAACGACGTACAAAGCTCTGGGTCGGACAGCTCAGTGCAGTACCTCTCCTCCATCAACGTCGAAGACCAGAGCCTGGACTGCACCGAAAGCGCCTGCACCCGGCCGAAGAGCACCGACAAAGACGTCTGGAACCCGGCCCTCTGGGACTGGGACGCCAAAGACGGCATGCCCCAGGGCGACCCCAACCTCGACCTCCCCTCCGCCGGGACGCCCGTGCAGGGGCTGCGCATGGTCCTCCAGACCCTCGCGCTGGCGTCCGTCATCCAGGAAGACCGCTTCCCGAACCTCGAAACCAACGGGATCGCGCCCGCGTACGCGCGCTACGTGAACGGCATCGGCGCGACGAACGCGGAGCTGTGGCTCGCCGGCGACGGCGCCGGGTACGTCTCCAGCCAGTACAGCCCCTGGCCGGACTACGCGTCCGTCCCGACCGCCGACTTCGCCGCCCGCCTGGAGACGCTCGTCAACACGTGGTGGCAGGCCTTCTTCATGCCGCCCTACCTGGAAGCCGACCTGCTGGACGGCCCCCTGTTCGACGCGGCCAACAGGCTCGTGTTCAGGAAGGGCGACCCGGGCACGCCCTTCAACGACACCGCTACGTCCGTCCACGCCCCCGGCCCAAGGCTGTATCGGTGCAGGTGGCCGTACGTCTTCGTGGTGCTGGTCACTTCCTCCGTCATGGTCATCGCCGCCGCGACGACGCTGGTGCTCGAGTTCCTCATCATCGCCCCGAACATCCTCGGTTTCGCGTCGACGTACACCCGCGACAATGCTCATGTGCTCGACTGCGCTGGAGGGTCGCACATGGGCGGGTTTCAGAGGGCCGGCGCGCTGTGTGGTGTCAAGGTCAGGATTGGCGATGTGAGCAGTCGTGAGGCTGTTGGGCACATCTCGTTGACTACAGACCTGAGCGCGCGGACGGCGCTGCGGAAGGAGAGGCAGTATGACTAGGCTAGGCGATTGTTTTCCTGTGTGTTGATGTTGGACAAGCCGGATTGGGAAGCGTGACTGATTAGGAAGCTTGTTTTACGGAAAAGGCGTAACTGGCTGGAAACCTCTTCTTCCCCATATGCCAGGCTCGCTCTTGATAAAAGACAGTTGCATGCATAGACTTATATAATAGCATGTTTGCTACGTACGCAGCGGGTGACAAAAGAACATTATATTCGACTGACGTGGGTAGTTGAATCCATTGTCTAGACGTAAAGGTGAGTTTTAAATATCAACAAACGCGTCCACATATTGGATTCTACTACCTACGGAAGATAAGATGGCGAGGGCCGGATTTCTTTATCACACGATGTGTATATAACTTCCTGAATGATCTATCTGTTATGATACGCGTCGATCCGCACCGCTGCAACTTACCAAGGCCAATGTCTTTTAATAATCTTGCAATTTTCGATCTACGAACAGATTATTATATAAGAGCTAACACGCTTCCAATGAACAGGTGGTATAAAGTGTCCCAATTCCAGTCGTCCTTTTCAGACAATACTCCCCTAGCAAAACCCGAGCCATCCCAGAGGCAATCCTTTGAACTCATTATCCGAGTATCCAACATCCTTACATGCTCCCCGCTATCAAGACGAAGATCCAGCCCTCACCTTGATAGCCTCCTCAATCTCCCCCTCCACAAGCGCCACCACCTGCCCCATCGACAAAACGCACCCCTCATCCTCCCCATCGTCATTTTCCTCCCTCGGCGCCAACGGCCTCTGCCAACTAACCAGAACGACAACCATCTTGAACACCTCCTCGACGAACCACGGCAGTCCAGCCAGCCATCCATCACCATCACCATTACCCTCACCACCAACACCCTCACTGCCACCATCAGCACCGCCGTCGCCACCACCGGTAGTACTACCCGCCGCCTTCCGCACGCGCTCCACCTCCTCCAACACCTGCAGGAAATATCCCCCGTTCGCAAGCGCATCGCGGCCGTCGCGCGTGTCGCTGATGACGCGGTCCATGACCTGGCGGAGGGCATTGCCGCGCTGTTTCTTCTGTTCTGCTTTCTTTTGCTGCTGTTGCTGCTGCTGCTGCTGCTTCATTTCCTGCCCCTCTTTCTCCTTCTCCTCCGCCTCCGCCTTCTTCTTGCCGTTGGCGCGCTGTTGTTTCTTCGTCTCCTTCTTGTTCTTCTTCCGCTTCTTCGCTTGGTGCTGATCCGGGTCTTGGTGCTGATCTTGGTCCCGGTCTTGGTCCTGGTTATGGTCCTGCTCCTGCTCCTGACCTTGATCCTGACCCTGATCCCGTGACGGTGAGTGTGCAGAGTCGAGATCCCCAACGTCGCCGAACTCGCCGCTCCGGATATCAGTGAAGAGCGGGCGGATGCATAGATTGGGCGGAGTGGAGGTGGTGGTCGACGACGAAGAGGAAGAAGGATTGCGGAGACGGCCAAGGATGGCGGCGAGGTTGGCAATGAGGCGGGGGAGGAGGTGGGCAAGGATCTTGCGGACGGAGAGGGTGTTTCGGGGCCGTGCGGGCGCGGGGAGATCGGGAGGTGCGGAGGTGGTGGGGGTGGTCGTGGGCTCGTCGGTGACGTTGGCAGCGTTGACGTCGTTGACGTTGTCGCGTTCGGCGGCGGCGGCGGCGGCGGCGGCGGCAGCGGCGGCGCGAGTGCGTGGGCCAGTGCGAGCGTCAGTGCCCTTGTTGTTCTGCAGAGGTGACGCTGAAGCGCTGGGGGCAGCGGGCGTAGCGGGCGTAGCGGAGGGTGTAGGTGCGGGTGTAGCGGCGGCGGCGGACTGGATGCCAGCAGATTCAACGGCAGTGGACCCGACGATAACGGGCTCGACAATAGCGGTCTCGGCAGTAGCGGTCTCGACAATAGCGGTCTCGGGAATAGAGGCCTCGACGGCAGCGGGCTCGACGGCAGCAGACTCGATGACAGTGGAGTCGATGGCAGCGGAGTCGATGGCAGCGGACGCAGCGACAGCGGCCTCTATGGCAGCCGCCTCAACACGAGCCGCGGCGCGCGTGCGGACGCCGACGGAGAAAGTGAAGCTGCTGCGTGGGCGGGAGGCGGGCTTGGACGATGGACGAGAGGCGGCAATGGGCGGCGGGCGTGGCGCGTCTTGGACCCGTTGGCCGTGGGCGCTCTAGTGCAGAGAGGACTTAGCAAAGCTTGCTGTGTAGACAATAAGTGTTTTGTAGCATAACAGCCCAGCCGCGCCATTCGCGGATGTGGTGGATGAGCGGGTGCGCGGTCTGATACTTACCCGCGCGGCTTTGGTGGGCGGGCGCTTCCGCTTCCCGTTCGAGGCTTGGGCGTCCATTGCGCTGCTCTGGCGATTGATCTTGTTGTGCTTGAAGATACGTGGAGACTCCTCGCTCGTGGGTTTCGAGACTGTGATATTGGCGCGCACTTCGAGCCTGGCTCAGGATTAGGATGCAGCGGTACGCGCAAAGTAGCCAGCCCGACTCCTCCAACTGGCAGCTTGCCCGGAGCCATATGATCCGAGTGCCGGAGACGCTGCGTGGGTGGCTCAAGTGAAGTGACTCGGGCTCCCGATCCAGCTCGCGGGCAGGCCATGCCGACCAATCAGAGCGGCCAAAACCACCTTTGCACATTTCCGTTCAGAGTATAATAAGTGCAACTCCGGTGTTTCCCCTTCGCTTAGCGTGCTATTGTGTTATTCTGCCATTGTCCGAGGCCTCCTACATATTTCCTCCTCTTCAGACAAGCTCGTTCACTCGTTCACTTGATTCAAGTCTCCGAACGCACTTCCCAAGCTCTTTGACCAATTGTCACCATCATCCATTTTCGCGTACGCACAGCATCATCAACCGTTCGCACACCACATCATCAACCACCAATTTTCATCCACCCCTCCAACACCCTTACCCTCCACCAAATAACTCGACAACAACAAACAATCATGGCGCCCAAAACCATCATGGAGAGATCCAAGGGGGTCATCAGCGAGAGTGGCAAGTTGGTCTTCATGGACAACTTTATCAAGCGCCACCGCGAGAACAACCGCCGCACCAACCGCGAGATCGACATGGCCATGGAGCGCCAGGCCGCGGTTGCCGAAGACCTCATCACCGTAAGCAAGCAAACCTTCCTTCCCCCTTCCAGCTTACACAAATCCCTCTTTTACTCCCTCCGCCAGCCACACCACCACTTCCCCCGATGCATCCCCGACACACCCACTAACACCCACCTCCCCCAGGACCCCGACCGCACCGCCCGCACCGCCCGCCTCGCGTCCCTCTCCATGGACGCCCAGCTCTTCGGTACCGCCCGCACCGGCACCGCCGACCTCCGCTCCAACGAGCCCCTGTTGTCCGACGAGGTCGCGGCCATGTCCAAGGCCGGCTCGCGCATCCCGGCCAAGAACCCGACCGAGATCGTCAGCACGGCCGACATGAACGCCCTGCTGAGCGGCAAGAAGCCGGCTACCGCTGTCGCTGCTGGCGGCAACAACGGTCAGCCGACTGTCAGGTCGCTGGGCAGGCTGGAGTCATCGCCGCCGGGCGCCGCCAAGCCGCAGCAGAAGAGGGCAAGGGCGAAGAAGATGTTTGGCGGTTTCGACCTCCGTCGTGGTGGTCTCGGTGGCCGTGCTCGCTGTCGCGGTGAGGAAGAGGGGGATGCTCCGTCCCGCGCCTCGTCGGCCTACCCCGGCGCGCCGACGGACCCGTCGGTCATCCCGCGCGACCTGCTCGACGTCAACCGCGGCTTCTGGCCCAAGGCGGTCCGGGAGCGCGTCGAGGCGGCGGAGGCGACGGAGGCGGAGGTGGCCCGCTCCAGGGGCGCGGCGAGGCGCCTGAGGGACGCCGCGGAGAAGGCGGAGGCGAGGAGGAGGGAGAGGAGGAGGAGGGATGAGAAGAGGTGGCAGAGGGAGGAGAAGGCGGAGAGGGAGAGGAGGGAGAGGAAGAAGAAGAAGGCGCCTTCTCCTGTTGGAAGGAAGAGGAAGGCGGAGACTGTGGAGGAGAGCGAGAGCGACGAGGAGCCTGTTGTGGTTCCTGCGAAGAAGATCAGGCGCGTCGGAAAGCTTAGGGGAGAGTAGATTGGGGGTGTGGGGAGATGGTGGTGGGAAGATGGTGGGGAAGTACGGGGGATTTCTTTCTCCTGCTTCGGGATCTCGGTACCTCTGGTCCTGGGGGCCTTGAAAAGTTTTTGTTTTTGTTTTTGGGATGAAAGGTCACGATTCCGGGTGGTGTTGAGGTGAGGGTGGTCGGCGGTTCGGCAGGCGTTTCTTCCGTCGCTCGCTGGTTCATGGATGGAGCAGTCAGGGCACAAGGGTACCACGGTACTTGTATTCGAACAATCAAATTCATTATCACAGACCAGTTCATCCTTTGCCTCTTGTTGTGCGAAAGTAATGCCTCTTGCAGTTGCTGCTTTGAGCTCGATCGTTCAAGAAGCAGCGAGGCTCATCACGTGCTCACGCGCCAACCCGACTCGCGTCCCGTTGTTTTCCGCCGTCGACTCCACGACACCCCAAGTCGCTGTCCCCAACCTCCATGGATGTCTTGCTCGGCGGCCTCAATGACGCGCAAAAGAGTGCCGTCTCGAGCCCAGCGTCCGTTCTCCAGGTCCTGGCGCCACCTGGATCTGGCAAGACGAAAACCCTCACAGCACGCGTCGCCTACCTTACCTCACGCTGCGGAATTAAACCATGGAACATCATCGTATGCACCTTCACCATCAAGGCCGCCCGCGAGATGAAAGAGCGCATTCGCGCTCTCGTGGGCGATGGTGTCGAGGCGAAACTCATCCTTGGCACCTTCCACTCCGTCGCCCGCCGCTTCCTCTGCTTCTACGGCCACCATATCGGCATCGAAAAGAACTTTGGTATTGCAGACACTTCTGACACCACTGCAATCGTCAAGCGCATCATCAAGCGTCGTGGTTACGGTACCGACCCTTCTGTCGCCCGATCACGAATATCCGGACTGAAGGCCCGGAGCACTAGCTGCGATGAGTACGCCGCGACCCAGAAATCTGCAGAACAACAAGAATTCGCAGCCATCTACTCGGAATACGAGGAAACACTCAAGGGCTCCAACCTCCTCGACTATGATGACCTGTTGCTGCGTTGCGCCGACCTTCTACGAAAACGTCCGGAATGCGTGTCAAACATTCAGGCTGTACTCATCGACGAGTTTCAAGACACGAACCATGTCCAGTATGACCTCATGCGCCTCATGGCTCAGTATCAAAAGACCATCACCATCGTTGGTGACCCAGACCAGAGCATCTACGGCTTCCGGTCGGCGGAGATCAAGAACCTCAAAACAATGCAGAAAGACTACCCGGAAACGGTGGTATCAATCCTGCAGGAGAACTACCGATCTGGTGGCGCCATCCTTCAATCCGCTCAGCAGGTCATTGAGCAAGATGAAAGCCGTCCGGCCAAGGCGCTGTTTGCCACACACTGTATCGGTGAGGTTCCCGTGTTGCGCCGCTTGCCTTCCGCAGCAGTCGAAGCGTCTTGGATTGTCGCCGAGATCCAACGCTCTCGGGAACTGACAGGCAAACTTCTCAACCATTCCGACTACGCAATCCTACTCCGATCCGCTGCTTTATCTCGCCATATCGAAACCGCGCTCGGCAAGGCGGGTATTCCATATCGTATGGTAGGAGGCTTGCGTTTCTTTGACCGCATCGAGGTCAAGCTTCTGCTGGACTATCTTCGCGTCATCAACCGACCTGATCACAACGATGCTCTTGCTCGCATTATCAACACACCCGCCCGTAGAATTGGCGATGTTACTATCCGAGGACTACTGGAAGAGGCAGAAGAGAAAAAGGTCTCCCTTTGGAGTGTTGTCCTTGGAGCAGCCCAGGGTAACAGGAAACCGAAGACAAAACTCACGAGTCAAGCGGAGAAAGGCATTGCAGAATTCGTGAACATCATTCTAACGTCACAAAAGAAAATGGCAGCCTCAGGAACGGCCAGATGCACTCTCTTAGAACTCATCTCGCACGTCATGAAGAAACTGTCCTTTCAGGAATACCTTCAAAAGTCTCACCCTGAAGATTTTGACGGAAGATGGGCCAACGTTCAAGAGTTGATCGCTCAAGCCACGGATGCTTCGGCGGCGGAAGAAGAAGACACGAGGCTGAACGAGGAGGCGTTGCCGGAAATTGAAGGCGTAGAGCAGCGGGAGCTGTCAAGCGCTGAGGACGAGCTTGCCAGATTCTTGGCTAATGTCGCGCTGTCCACTGAAGTCCAGCAGGAGGAGGGTGAGGCCACCGAGCAAGTCACCATATCTACCATCCATGCGGCCAAGGGTCTTGAATGGCCCGTCGTTTTCATTCCAGCTGCGTACGAGGGATCAATACCGCACTCTAGAGCAGAAGACCACGACGAGGAGAGGCGGCTGCTTTATGTGGGCATGACCAGAGCGCAGTCGCTCCTATACCTTAGCTGCCCCGTCAGAAACTCCCAGAAGGAGAGCACGAAGCTCTCTCCATTCGTTTCCGACCCCAGCATGGACAGCTTCTTCATCAAGCAAGGCCCAAAGTTCCGATACAGCCTCACGCAGGACCTCGCTCGGATCCTGCGCAGAGAATGCCCCCCTGAGCCGGAGTGCAGGAAAGGCCGTGACCTCATCGAGCGCGCCGAAGACGATTACTGGCCGCTGGACGGCGAAGATGTGGACCCGGAGACGAGGTCCTGGGATTTCTTCAACAACAACCGAACCGCCTCATCTGACGATCCCAGCTCCAAGCGCCGGCGTCCGAACGACTACGTGCCCGTGTCCCTGACCGGGAACAATATTTCTGTAACAATGGACCAAGCCACGTCGTTTTCGATATCGAACACCACGGTCCCCGCGTCGACCGCCGCCGCCGGATTTATGAGCGCCGGCGCACGGATGCGCGAGATGGAAGGATCCACCGAAGAAGCCAAAGCGCTGCAGCGCGCGGAGAAATTGCTCGCTCGCGAACACGCCGCAGCTCAGGCCAAGGACGCGGTACGAGCGCGAGAGCAGCAGAACGACGGGGCCACCATCAACAAGGGCGGTAAAGCGACGAAGTTACCGCCCGGCCAGGGAAGCATCACGAGCTTCTTCGGCAGGCCGATGGTCGGCCGGAAGCCAGAACCGTCTGCAGACGAGCAGGTGCGCGGCGCGATAAGCTTCGTTCGCGAAAAGAAGCTCAAGAACGTCACCGCCGCCGCCACGCCCGCAGCCACTCCCGCCGCTGTTGCTGCAAGCCGCCAGCCTCCCCCGCGGAGACAGCAGCCCGCTTCGTCCCTGAAGCGCAGCCTTACGGCGCCATCGTCCGCCCTGCAGCAGCACGCTCGTATTTCTCCACCCCTCGAAGAAATCCAGAACGCGAGAGAACGCCCGCGCGCCCCGCCACCAGCAGCCCTGCAGCGCAATGCCACTGCACCTTCTTCCAGACCGGCTGCTCCGAGCGTTGTGACAGGTGCAGGAGGACCGGGGCACAGACTCCGCACGGCGCCCGTGCCCGGACGGCCCGCGCGCAAGCAATACGAAGACAACGACCAGGATGTAGAAGTGCGGTTGTACGAGGGGAAGGCGAGGCGGAAGCCGTATTCTTTCATGTCGAGCTCGCCGCCCGTGCCAGATGACGAGGGAGAGGGGGATGGGGATGAAGGAGGGGGGGATGATGGGCTACCACGGGATGACGATGGGAATATTGAAGATGGGGATGGCGCTGTTGACGCTGTGGCGGATGACATTGTGCCCGCGACGACGATGCATAGTACGTCCATGACGAGGTTGGCGAATGGGCCGCCGGTGAGGAAGAAGACGTTGGGGATGAGGAGGAGCGTGCAGGGGTGGGGTGCTGGGGGCGTGAATAAGCCTTTCTCGGCGCCGGCGAGAAGGAGGACGTGAGGGATGGACGGTGGCAGGGTTCCTTTTTTTCCTGTTGGTCTGGGGTGCGATGGGCTTTTTGGCGTTGGTAGGTATATCCTTATTGGCGGGGTAGGGCTTGCTTCGGTGTTGCGGGAACGGCATGGCGGATGTTCAGACACACAAGATCTGTGACTGTTTTCCTTCGCTTTCGTGTTCTCACCTGAGTGAAGGCGTGGAAAGCGCTGCTGCCGTCGGTGTCGGCAGCTCAAGGTCACTGGACGGGCCTGTCATGCGCCCTGCACAACGGCGGCATCGCACGCCCGCTGACATCACCCACTCAAGGAGCATATGCGGTTTCATTGGCCGCGCGCCCTGTACCCATCACATGCTGTCAACTGTGAATCTTAGCGTCGGATGTATAAAATTCGACCGTCGCGTCGGCAACTTGAGCGTCAAACAACCGGGACACAGAAGCACAGAGGCATAGTGGTGGAGTGGAATGAACCCCCACTCCGTCTCCTCGCAGATCGGTCATCCATAACTGCGCCTCTGCTGTTTGAGCTTTATCGACACAGAGTACTCGTGCGTGTTCCTTGCGCTGTGGCTGTTGCGTTTGCTTCAATCCTGCGGTAAAATTTGTGAGGCGCGCGATAATGCTGCGGCGGTGTCGGAACATGCTGAAGAGCGGCATTTTGGAACGGTGATGATGTGTGGTATGCTTGCTTGATGCTGAGGAGCAGCGGTGTTGTGCAGTTGGAGGGACTCCGGTCGAGTTGTTGGTATGAGAGTAGCAGAGGTGCCGACGGACCGCCGACAGTCGACCAACTCTCAGCTGTGTCATAGACACAAGCAGTGTCGTCTTCTTATGTAAAGGTTTTCCTTTGGCCGGAAGATACTGAGAGGATTCCAGTGCTGTGCGTTCTATCGAGGAAGAGAGTCTTTTAAATGCCCTTGGTGGTATTCTCCACGCTTCACGTGCTGCCTCCGATTGATTATCCAGAACCGCATGCCTTGCATGCCATGCAAAGCGTTGCCACAGGATCAGCCACTGCCCCAACACTTCTGTGCTGTTGATGCCGCACATGATACCTGGCAAAGACATGCGGCATTCGACGCCTTATTCGACATACAAAAGCTTGGGCAAATCGATTATGACTTCCAGGGACAAAGTATCTGGCTTACTGCAGTCCAAGACGAAGAGTTAGTCACCCACGTACTGCTTCTTTGGCAGTGTACTTGTCCTCGTGCTGGACAAGAGCACTGTTTTCTTTGTGGACGTTTTTGTATGATTTCGTGAAGCATCGTACTCGCAAAGCTTCACCATTAGTACACGGCAGTGAACGGCGGCGCTAATAAGTTACGGCGTAACGTGTTGGAGAACACAGTGGTAATATTTGGCGTGCAGACATGACGAGCTTTCACTAGCATATCATAGAAGAAGTACATCAATGATTATAGCCCTTGAAACTGACTGATATCCTTCAATGTAAAGGTCTCATGCTGCGCTCAATCATTTCAGTATCACAGCGTTGAGAACAGGGCGTATTTTGCGCTGAGTGCATGATTTCAAAAATTGCAAACACGATATGAGCTGAGCAAAGAGGGAACAGAGTCTGACTGGTTCGTTCAGTTTATTTCATAGACTCATACCTCATGTGAGGAGGCTCCTACAGCAAGTAGAAGAGTCATGGTGTGCTGTTGATCGTCTTATATCAGGCCAGGGCGGGCCGACTCCGATGTCGGGCGCCCGAGCTTCCCCAGAAAATATTATTCGACGCGCGACACCACCGAAGCGTTCCGCAACCCCAAGCACACAATGGCAGCTACCAGAGCCCTGAGGATTGGTATGCAGCCCGGCAGCATCAGCAATTGCATCCTCCGGCTAACGTGTAGTCAGGTCTGATTCCCGGCGACGGCATTGGCCGTGAGGTGAGCTCCCAGCGCCCCCCGTCGTGCAGCGAACGAGCTCTGACGCAAACCCGCCCAGGTCATCCCCGCCGGCCGCCGCGTCCTTGAGGCCCTGCCCGCGTCGCTGGGCCTCAAGTTCTCCTTCGTCAACCTGGAGGCAGGCTTCCAGACCTTCAAGGATACGGGCGCCGCCCTGCCCGACAAGACGGTCGAGACGCTGCGCAAGGAGTGCGAGGGTGCGCTGTTCGGTGCCGTCAGGTAAGCAAACACACGCCCAGCAGCAAACTGCATCTCATGCCGTGCGAGCCTGCCCCGAGTAGCTGAAGTCGCTGACACGAGCGCCTCGCCGCCTGACACGCAGCTCGCCCACCGTCAAGACCGCCGGCTACTCGTCGCCCATCGTCGCCCTGCGCAAGAAGCTCGCCCTGTACGCCAACGTGCGCCCGGTCAAGTCGGTCGCCAACGCGCAGACGCCCGTCGACCTCGTGATCGTGCGCGAGAACACGGAGGACCTGTACGTCAAGGAGGAGAAGACGTACGACTCGGCCGACGGCAAGGTGGCCGAGGCCATCAAGCGCATCTCGGAGAAGGCGTCGTTCAACATCGCCGAGATGGCCGGCGACATCGCGCTGCGCCGCCAGCGCGTGCGCGACTCGGGCATCGCCAGCATCCACGGCAAGCCGCTCGTCACCATCACCCACAAGTCCAACGTGCTGTCGCAGACGGACGGCCTGTTCCGCGAGACGGCCCGCCGCGCCCTGGCCCAGGCCAAGTACGCCGGCGCCGTCGGCGTCGAGGAGCAGATCGTCGACAGCATGGTGTACAAGCTCTTCCGCCAGCCGCAGGACTACGACGTCATCGTCGCGCCCAACCTGTACGGCGACATCCTCTCGGACGGCGCCGCCGCGCTGGTCGGCAGCCTGGGCCTCGTCCCCTCGGCCAACGTCGGCAAGGGCTTCGTCATCGGCGAGCCGTGCCACGGCTCCGCGCCCGACATCGAGGGCCAGAACATCGCCAACCCCATCGCCACCATCCGCAGCACGGCGCTCATGCTCGAGTTCCTCGGCGCGGAGAAGGCGGCTGCCATAATCTACAAGGCGGTCGATGCGAACCTCGAGGAGGGCAGGCTGCTGAGCCCCGACATGGGCGGCAAGACCAGGACCAACGAGGTGGTGGAGGACATCATCAGGAGATTCTAAGATGGGGAATTGCAAATACGACGGGCGCTTGGTTGCGGAGGGGTTTTGGATGTAAACGGGTCGAAAAGGCTCAGCCGTGTGCAAAAAAATGAAAGTGAAAGCGAAAATATGGAATTCATATGGATTCGATGTGAGCACAAAATCCTTCGATCATGCGCAGCTGACCCGAAGGATCTCCAACTGCAGGCACAGGAACGAGTGCATGTAACGATCTACGAACCGAACGAGTTACAGACAAGTGGGAGCAATTTTGCCTATTCATAGGATTACGGATACGGGATTAGGTTAGACTCCTGGTCAGCTTGCACTGCCCGATCCTCCAACCACACATCTCCTCTACCAGCAACGTCTTTGTTGACGTCCCGCGTAGTTGGAGAGGCGTGCAGGAGATGAATCGGAGAACTATATCAAGATGGAATGGCTATTTGGCTGAAGCGCGGAGAAATGGCGGGAGCGCGCGATACACACTGGCGGCCGCAGGGCGTGCCGGTCGCTGCGGGTTGGTCAGGGCGGTGTCGCCGGCGGTGTGGTAGCCGGAGTGAAAGTCGATGGGGGAGGGTGGTGGGAGCCTGTCTAGGTGACGATGACGGAGTTTGGCGGATCATGTGTCGGTCCAGGCGGGGCTGCGCGCCCGCGATTTAGCCGAATTGGCTTTTCCGCTGCCTTCACTGAACCGTCGCAACACCAGCTTCTCACAGCACACGTCTCCGTCGAAGTACGACAACTCTCTCCACTCGTCCCGATATCTCGTCTAGGCAAACATCGATGCGACTGGACATGGTTTCTTCCATGTTTAACGCCAATGCTAGCCTCGGCGACCGAAAAGTCATCATCAATTACAATGGAACCAAACGGCCGTCTTGGCATCACACATTCTACGCAGCAAAGGCAAATACAAGTAATGTTCCCCAGCAAAGCCTTGATCTTACAAAAAAGAAGGATCACTCGATGCTGCGCAGCTGACCTGCAGGATCTCTGGCTGCAGGCACAGGAACGAGTGCAGGCAACGATCTACGGCACGCGCCGATCCTACAGTTGATCGTCTTGTTTCTCACAACCGCGCGCACATCAGCCGCGGTGAGCGAAATGATCGACAGGTCCTACCCCAGAGTCGCAGCGCAGCAGCAAACATCAGCCGCAAAAACCGTGCGACGGCTGCCTTAGCATAGCACAGTCAGGGCTGGATGCAAGGACGACGCACGCTACGGTGCAAAGGGCGACATCGACATAGAGACAAGTTGACTAAGTCGCACCGCGCTAGCGTGACGCCACGTTATCTGCCCTTGCGGGCACAAGGCGCCCAGCAGCTCGTTACTCCAAGGAGCCCAAGCCGGATAATTGGGAACTCGCTGCTGCATGTTGGACGCGAGGTGGTGTGCTCTTGCACGGCGGCAGCGGTCGGCTTTCCCAGATGAAATTAAGCGTGCCCGGCGATGCGGGGTTGGGAGAGGCGAAGGCTTCGGACGGGGGGCTGACATTATAGGTTGAGTTAATGGCAGAAGGACTGCCTGTACGGGCGTAGCGCCAGCCGGTCCCGCCATCCCGCGTGTCCGCCCAACGCCGCCTCCTTTTGACATCTTATTTTTACTTAAATTTAGCCCTTGTGGATGCGACGGTGAGGTGACACCGAACTCTGGCCGTGAACACGAGCTCTCCACACTGTGCTGTTCTAAGCAAAACGGCGCGCCGAGTAGCGCGGCCGGCGATACGAGCTGCTTCTTGGCTCCTGCACCACCACATCACTGCGATTGCATCCGTGCAGAACGTCTCGCCCGATCCAGTACGAGCCGACCACTTCTCTACACTGGGGCCTCATGTGATTTCCGTACCGATTGCTCCGTATTTCGCACCTTGCTCCCCTTTCTCCGCACCTTGTAGTTACCAATTTTAGCAGTCGCCGATGCACCCGAGCTTCCTGGACTACCGGTCTGTCCTAGCCCTCGTTGCCACTCCCATTGCTGTGACGTCGTGGTACCTGCCATTCTCTCCTGCTGTATACGAAGTGCCAGCACAGAGCTCCCCATCCTGTAGCCCGCCATTGAATATATAAACACCTTTCCCGCAGCTCCAATTCCCCTTCTCCATCACCATCACAACCCATCATCTCATCCAAAGCATCATCAGCTTGATTCCAACCACTTTCCAACCCAACCACCAACCAACCACCACCACCACCACCAACATGCAGTTCACCACCGCCCTCCTCGGCCTCCTCGCCGCCTCCACCACCGCCTTCGCCGCCCCGGCCGACCTCGAGGCCAAGCTCATGACGGCCGTCGCGTCGCAGTGGACCGTCACGGACTTCACGCGCAGCTGCAACGCCGGCGACACCTCCTGCCACATCTCGTTCGGCGTCAACCGCAACGACGGCTCGGCGGTGCAGAAGTGCTCGTACGACGTGACGGGCGCGCCCGCGTCGCGCCACGACTACAACAGCGTCGCGTGCGGCCCTTACACGGTCTCGTCGGGCTGGAGCGGCCAGTTCGCCGTCGGCTTCACGACGCTGGCCGTGACGGACCGCAAGCAGATCATCTACCCGGCCTACACCGACACCCAGCTCGTCAACGGCCAGGCCGTCAAGCCCGACCAGAGCTACGCGCCCCAGGCCCTGCCTTAGATCATCTTTGTTCGAGCGGACGATGATGATGATGGGCGAGACGCTTCGCTCGTGATGCGAGGGGGATTGGGCGTTTGCTCCTCTTGATCTTTTGTTCTCTCTTGCTCTTGTTTGGGATCGGAGGGGATTCGATTGGGATGGATGGACGGACGGCGCGGTCTTCGAGTTTTGCGAGTGAGCGGCTGCTTCTTCTTGTTGTTGGTTTGCTGTTGGCTTTTTTGATGACGAAGGGATCGTGGGTGTGCGATTTGGGAAAAAGAGGGGGGTTTTCACGACAGTCCTTAATGCATAATTCCTAATCGAAAGATTTTCTCATTCGGTTATAAATATGGCTCTCTTTGATGCTGTGACTTGCTTTCTTCTACAGTGATTTCTCTCTCGTTCCACGTCTTGGTTCAAGGAGCTTGGCAACATGGTCACTGTGTTGGACAGGAAGGAGCAGCCCGCAACTTGCCTTCTCTTGGTCGAGAATGCCACTTCGGCAGAATCCGATGCAAACAAAAAATGAAGATCCGAATCCTCCCGGCACGCCGGACCTCTGCATTTGCGGCAAATCTCGAGCCGCATCAAATCGTACGGATGATGAGGGGCACGCTATTCTCCAGGCCACGAACCCGCGAGTCGGGAAAGGGAGCGGACTACCAAAGTATCAAGGCACGGTCGGCACGGAGCAAGAGTGCATATGCGTTGTTGTGTGTCTGTTAGAAAATTCTCAAGCTGTGCTGTCGTCATGGACAGCTGGAAGCGAGGTATATATACGCGGAATTTCCAAAGAACTCCGAGGTGCTCATGGGACCGCCCGCGCTCGTGCCCTGACCGCAAGGTGCTGATAGGGTACACGGGGGTCGGCTATAAATTGAGCTCCCATTGTTACCGTGGCATGTTTCCTTCTACAATGACGTCATCGGGAGGTTCGCCTCTTAAAGCTGATTCAATAAACGCCGGCTCTCCCATGACTGCTGGGAGGGGAGGAGCGCTCTTCAGTAGTGATCAGCGATTGCTTTCGAGCGCAAAGGCCACGTCCGCGGGAAGTGACGTCAACTGATAAGTAGCTGAAGAAAATCTCCATTACATCATAACGCGGAGCCCCACCGCTTTCAATCAATCTGCGTCTCCACCAAATCGGCTCAATGACGATCCAGACGTGCACTTTGAATGCCCGAACACGCGAGTAGAGAGAGCGAGCGGACCCACCCGAAATACATGAGTCCGTTCCGTAGGAAGCCGGAGATCAGTGCTACTGCAGAAAACGCATCGGAGATCATTTTGCGCCTGATCGCTTTCCGGATCATCAGAAGATGCCCGGGCTGTGCTCTCCTCCTGAAGATTCGGAAGCAAGGTGTATATGTACGCAGGATTGTAAAGGACTTCAGGGTGCTCATATGATCGCTTGCGCGCGAGCCCCCGGCCTGCCAGGTGCTGACGGCGTGCACGGGGCACAAGCGGGCGAGGAAGGAGCTCGGAGCACATGATGGGATAAGATGGCGCGTGATGGCGGCGGCGTGCCGCGTGCGGAGGGCGCTCAGGCGGACCGAGGGGAGGAGGGTAGGGATGTGAGGTATAAAATATTGACTTCTGGCGGAGCTTCGTTTTGCGGAATGTGTTGGTGGTGCTCTCTCAGTCCGGAAGGTGACCGCAAGATCAATTATCGAGGCCACTCGTTTGGGTTCTCTCGGCTCTTTTTGATTTTGCCTTTTTCTCTATCAAGAAATGGCCACTGCCACCGGTGGGAACCTGCCACACTTACACAATGAGTAGCATCATCGGCATATCTTGCTCGCGTCCTCCACTATCATATACTGATGTTGCTGTCCAGCAATGAACAAAGTCCTAGCGTGCCAAAGATACCTTTGACGTCCCACCAAGTTTGTGCTTAGTTCTATGATGAAAGATGGACCGTATTTTCAGATCCCACCAAAAAACGGCAGAGAGTGGGCTGATACGCCCGATGAGTCTCACTCCATTACCAAAGATGGGTTTTGGAATTGCTGATAGAATTCTCTGAGTCGAGGGCATAAATGATACTTCTGGGCACAACGCGAACTTCCGGCACGTGCCCACACCAGTTCCTGTAAGTATGTGTCTCGAACGGCGTGAGCCATCCTTCCCTGTAGCATCCGACACCAAAACCCTCGCCTTATTCAGATTGCCCTCAGCGAAGCGGTCTCCGGAATCTGCTCATTGTAATATCTCACCGCATCACGTTTGCTCAAGTACAGGTCAGCATCCGCATGATGAAACTGTTACCAGAGGGCAATGTTCGCTTTTGAGTCATAGTATGACTGATGGCTGCGTCAGAAAGATGATGCTTCTCATGGCCTTTCATTAGGTGATGAAGCGCAGCAAGTCATGTTCTCTTCAACACTCTGAGCGGACGTTCGCAGGGTTTTCCGCGCGACAGCACCGCCAGTGTCCACTGTTGCCGTTAGAGTTTGGGCCTATCCTACGCCAATCTTTGGCGCCTTCCGATTTATAGGTACAACAACATACGAACTCATCTCTCGGCTGCAATGAAAATAAGGAAGATTGTGTAATCTTAATTGAGACTACAGCTGTCTGATTCTGGTACTCATTATCAAATCATAGTGCTCTTTCTCAGCAGAGACGGCATCACGTGGGCATGAGAAGTAGGGTTTAGCCGGGAATGGCAAGCGAGGTTTTAGCGTGATGCAGCCCCAGGTTACTTCCGCAACCCAACGAGACATCTACCATGACATCGATACCATCAGGCTCCCGAAGGCTTCATGTCACGACGGCCTGTGTGTCGTGTAGAGAGAGCAAAGTCAAGGTGAGGTACCATCCGCTCTGGGAACATGAGGTATTAATCAGGCCGGCAGTGCGATGGCGCCTCTCCGTCCTGCTCAAACTGCAAATCCAAAGGAAAAGAGTGCAGCTATCAAGCTGCTGACGACAAACGGAAGTAAGAGACACGACATTGTGGCTTACGTCGACGGACGTTAACGCGCTGCGGACAGACTCACGCTGAGGCTCGCAATCGAGCTACTCTCAGGTCACATCGACCAACTCTGTCGTTTCATTTCCAATCATGCACTCGAACCTCCTCCTATGGGCGCCGACGAACATGCCACCCTCCTGCGAGTCCTGGCTCACCAACGGCTCCCCTTCACCATTCTGAGCGGGGACCTCGGCATTGACCCCGCTCCAAACCATCCCCGACCGGCGTACCAGTCTGATGCCAGTGACAGTGCGAGAGATCTTCTGCCGGTGGCTGATCCATCGCCCGTCTCAGCCTGGACCAGTGCCACGTCAGCCCAGTGGAGCCAAATCAACCCCATGACTAAGACGACTGCGATCGGAAATCCAGACGACTCAATTTCCGGCGTACTTCCCCAGCCTGGTTGGGGTTTGGATCAAGGTGAGGATGTAGATGCCGGCTACCATCCCTTTTCATTCCTGGAAGAAGATGTGGGAGTGGGGATCCCGTCCGTGGATACATCCGAACCGGAACAGGCGCATGATCCCCCGGAGCCACAGAGCTGCACCACCAGCGCTCAGTATGGGGTCGAAGGCCACGGCGACGATGCCGACAGCACCGAGGCTCTCGTCGACCAACTCTCCGAGAGAATCGGGTCTCTGCAAATCGGACCTGGAGGGCGCATCCACTATTACGGTCCAACTTCAAACTTCAACCTCGCCAAAATGCCCATCCCCAACACCTTCACTTTGCATCGCACGGTCCGAAACGACGGCCAGGACTATTTGAACCGCCTGGGTTTGGGGAAAGAAGTGCCGCCGGCTCTGGAAGACCACCTGGTTAGCCTCTACTTTGCTTGGCAAGACCCGGCGCTCCATGTCGTGACCAGGGACATGTTCGAAGCGGCCAGGGCCAGTTGGAAGGAAATGAACGATACGCCTTACTACTCCGAGGCCCTGCACAATTCAATGTGAGTACTCAACCGAGATCTGTCTACCGATGCTGATTGCGAACAAAAGATGCGCTTTGGGTGCTGCGTTCGAGACCCGTCACTACCCAAGCTTCGTCACCTTTCCCAGATGTCTCGCCGACTTCTTCGCAGACCGGGCCAAGGCCTTGCTTGAGATTGAATTGGACTGTCCCTGTGTTGCAACCGTCCAGGCCATGGCTGTACTCAGCAGCCACGAAGTCGGCTGCAAGAGAGACTCACGCGGCTGGCTTTACAGCGGTAAGCCGGATAGCCCGTGCCGATCATCTCCCTTCGGGGCCTCTAATGCGTTACAGGGATGGCCATGCGATTGGCGTTCGACTTGGGCTTACACGTTGACATGACCCCCTATGTCGCAAATGGATCTTTCAGCCAGGCTGAAGCTGATTTGCGGAAAGACGTTTTCTGGGGGACTTATGTCGTCGATCAGTAAGTTCCTAACACACCAAAAAGAGAGATTTCACGTAGTTTGACTGAAAGTTCATCCAGTACGTGGGGGTTTCATCTAGGTAGACCGTTCCGCATTAACATGGAGGGTGCCACTGTTTCAAAACCGAGCGCCGGGGCATATGACAATAAACAGTGGACGCCATACATTTCCCCCGGATCCAAGGACCCGCATGTTCTCCTACCGGATCACGTCAAAGAGCTGCACCGGCAACGAGTTACACTGGCGGAAATCATGGCGCCTGTTGGTTACATCCTGTAAGTAGACAGGCACAGCCGTCACTCTCGCTTTTCTGACAGGCCATCTCTTTAGCTACGGAAACCTAAAGATGACGATAAAGACGCTCCAAGAGACGAACGCAGACAACGTGGCGCGGCTCTTACGGTGGAAGGCCAACCTCCCACCCGCCCTGCACGTCGACCCAGACGACACGCAGACCCACCACCTCCCCCACGTCCTACTCCTCCAGTAAGCCAATCGCCCCCATCAGATCCCCAAAGACACGGCAACTCACGCGGGGTCCCCCCATGTCGCAGCATGCAATACCACCAATCCATCATCCACGCCCACCGCCCCTACATGTCCCGCACCTACGTCCAGCCCTTCCCTCCGCAGGGCCCCGGCGCCGACCACGCGCGCATGATGTGCATGGACTCGGCCCTCTCGATAGCCAAGCTGCTCCAACTGTACGAGCTGCGCTACGCCCTCCGCCGCGTCAACGTGCAGGCCGTCGGCATCGTCTGCTCGGCGGCGCTGCTGCTGATCTTCGCGAACGTCACGCGTTACTACCAACAACAACAACAACGGGGCGAAGAAGGCGGCGGCGGCGGCACCGATGCCGATCGGACGGGACGGCATCTCAGCGCCTGCTTCCGCGCGCTGGAGGAGTTCGCGGCGTCGTGGGAGAGCGCGGGGAGGGCGAGGGACTTTCTCCTGTTGCTGCAGCGGCAGTGGGAGCTGCGCGGTCGTCGTCGTCGTTCCCGTCGAAGACCGTCGCCGACCGTCGCCGCCGCCGCCGCCGCCGCCGCCGCAGAGGGAACCGGGTCGAGAAAGCGAACGCGGACCTCGGACTTTTTGGACGGTTCATCGGAGATGGATCAGGGACGGCTTCTTCGCCAGATGCAACAGCAACCTGCTGGGACAACGCACCACGGTGTTGTTGGCAACCCGATTGACGTCGAGATGGGCTTGGATTTGGACTGGTTGGTTGCCGAGTTTCCGTTTGATATGGCTTAGTAGGGCGCTGTTAGCCTCCTGCAGCGGGCCTGGGGAAAGTACGGTCTTGCTGAGAGATACGTATCTCTTGACATTGGCTTCCTGTAGAGTGGTCCTTTAGTCCATATTGTCGCTCGGATGGAGCCGGTCTTATAGAGATTGTGGTGATGGCTTTGATGGAGGGTAGAACTGTTGATTCGATGCAGGGAAATTCGAGGTATGTATGTACATTCGTTCTCCGTCTCAACACTTCAAGAAGCACAAGCGCATCTCGAACAATGGAAATCACTCCTTCTCCCCGACAGCCTGAACAAACTCGGCATGCTCCGTCGCCCGAACAATCTTCTCTTCCACCACCTCCTGCGTCTCCATGCGCGCCAGCCTGGTCGCCTCCTTCCAGCTCGTATCCCTGCCGCCCTCGTGCTTGATCTCGAAGAGCCGATCGACCTGCTCCAGCGACAGGTTCGCCGTCTCGACGTACCAGCGCCAGATGACGGGCACGAAGCAGAAGTTGAGGACGGCGTAGACGAGATAGTACTTCCACCCGATACTATCAATAGCCGTCGGCGTGACGACGACGACGACGTAGACGAAGGTCCAGTTGACCGCCGTCGCGATGGACGTGCCGACGTTGCGCATGCGCTGCGAGTTGACCTCGGCCGGGAAGATGTACGGGATGGACAGCATCGACAGCCCGTAGAAGACGTAGTACAGGAAGATGAAGACGACGGCGAAGACGGACATGCCCCTGTTGCCGCTCCCCGGGCCGCCGTACCGCAGCCCCACGGCGACGAGCGCGAAGCACGCGCCGCTGGCGGCGACGCCCCACAGCATGAGCCGCCGGCGGCCGACGCGGTCGATCAGGACGGCGGCGAGGGCGCCCCAGAACATGAGCGAGATGGAGTCCACGGCGGACAGGACCAGGGCCATGCGGTCCGTCATGCCGAAGGAGCGCACGAGCACGACGGGCAGGTAGTAGGCGATGACGTTGACGCCTCCCAGCTGCTGGAAGAGGGGCGTGCCCGCGCCGAGGAGGACGCGGCGGAGCGTCATCTGCGGCCCGTCGCTGAAGATCTCCTTGACCGTGACCGAGTTCTGCACGCCGGCTTCGTGGCGCACGGTGGCGACGAGGTACTGCACCTCGTCGACGACGGAGGGGTCGGCGGGCGGCTTGGACGAGAGCCGCGCGAGGATGGATTGCGCTTCGTCCGCGCGGTCGCGCATCACGAGCCAGCGGGGCGACTCGGGGGCGACGCCGACCATGGCCATGGTGATGAGGGCGAAGAAGCATTGGAAGGCGAGGGGGAAGCGCCAGCTCAGTGGGCTGTGGGGGATGTATGTGAAGCCGAAATTCATCCACTTGAGGACGTTTCGTTAGCTCGCGGTCTGCGTAAGGGGGGTGATGCAGCTCACATTCGTGATGACGATTCCGAAGATGTTTGTGACGAGTTGGAGGACGATCAGCTTCCCGCGATGGTGCGCCTTGGCCGTCTCCGACTGCCAGATGGGAATCGCAATCGTGTTCATGCCGTTCCCGACGCCGGCGACGATGCGTCCGACGATCATGGGCGCGAGGGAGTAGGAGGCGGTCTGCAAGATGGCGCCGATGATGAGGATGACGCAGCCGCAGAGGATGGAACGTCTTCGACCGAGCTTGTCGCCGACCAACATGGAAACTATCGTGCCCATGATGCAGCCTATGTCGTATGTGGCAACGATTTGTCCCTGGATCGTGGAGCTGGGTTGGTTGAATGTTTCGAGGAAGAGCTTGTTGCTGAGCAGACCGCCAAACACTCCTTGATCGTACCCGAAGAGTAAGAATCCGGACCCGCAGGCGGCCGTGATGCTGTATCTCAGGGCGTCGCCCTGCATTTTGTCGAAGAGCATTGTGGTCGGTGTGGGTAACGGTCGAGCCTATGAGTAGTGGTAGGATGTTAGTAGTGAGGATTGAAATGGGATAAGTATTTCCGGTACGGACCGAGGATATTGCTCCAAATTGAATCTGTGGGGATGCGTGGTTTGGTAGCACAAACGGGGGCAAGGCAGTGAATCTATATTCTGTTGTTGTTTCTATCTACTGCGGCAAAGAAGATCGATCTTCACCCCCACGGTCCGTGCTCCCTAGAGGCGTAACAATGCGGGGAAGCTGGGGAAAGCCACTCCGGGGGTGGCGTGTCATGCTCTCGTCCACGCACTCTCCATGTGCCATGGATACCCCCAATGCTTCCGGGCACTGTGGGGTTGTGGGACGCATTCAGTTTGAGCCGAAAAATCGGATCGCTCCCTATTGGCTACTAGAAGGAACACTGATCAACGCTAACGGAAATCCACCTGATTGGTCCTGTTTCGGGTGGATTCCCAATTGGTGCGATCCCGCGCTTCAGTTCCCAGGTCCTTTCACTCCCACGGAGCATCCACGCTCACTGATAAACGGCCGTAGATGCAGTTTATTTCCTTCTAATTGCTCTCCCTCAGCACAGTCGACGAAGAAGCTACGCATCCTGGAACCCACAGATAAGATTCATCACAATGGCACAGAACAGAGTAAGTCTGACTCTAACTTCTCGAAAATGGCCGAAGTCATCTCGCTGACCAAGCAGAGGACATACAACCGAGTATTCAATCACATCGGAGTCTCTGTTTCAGATGCTCAAGCAACAGTCGATTGGTATGCGAAGGTCCTCGGCTTCAAGCTGTTGGGCAAGATATCCCACATCAAGCGCTCCCAGAACCCGAACGACGGCATCTTCAAAATCTACCCCGAAAACCTACAAGAAGTGAAACTCGCCAAGATGGTCACCGGAAACGGCGTTGGATTTGAGATTTTCGAGTTCGTCGACCCCAAGTTCAAGGACGCAAAAGTGTTCGATTATTCCCAGAGGGGCTTTTTCCACGTATGCGTCACCGATCCGGATCCGGAAGCGCTCGCGGTCAAGTTCGAGGCCGAGGGAGGCAAGCGAGTGGGGAGAACCATAGACCCGTCTGGGAAGGGGGAGATCACCTGTCTTTACCTCTCTGACCCTTGGGGTAACATTGTCGAAGTCCTGGACGTCGGTTTCGAGTTCATGGGTTTAAGGTCCTCATTGTAGCAGATTCCATCCATGTAGAATGCAGAGAGATTAAAGCTTCAACTTTCGTGGCCAACCAAGACGGATGTGAATGGACTTCGCGTAGTTGCTTCAATATCATACTGTAGGGCGCTGAAGTCCGAGTCGTATCACGTCCAGCGGTATTCCGGCTTCTCCGTATGCGACAGAGGTGACAATATCCTTGAAATCTTTCACGAATCAACCCCATCCACGTGTATTCCTATCTTTCGTCCCCATATGCCGTGATATGAACGTCTGGGATGTCGGTGGAGCTACAATGCTCCTGGCGATGTAACATGTGATCCATTTCCTCCTTTGTTTCGGTTTGCGGAAACGCTCAGGATCCTTTTTCAAATATTGGAACATCATCTATCCGATCATTTCTTGCAAGACACGAGCTGATTCCTGGATTTTCGCCTTGCCTCTGGCGCTTTTGGACACAGATGTTCGAAGTGAGCCAATCAAAAAACTGCCGAAGAAACACGGTCCAAAGAAGAGGCTAGAGTCACAGTTGCTATCAATGACGACTCTGACACGCCAATGAGCGATGATCTCATGTGGGGTGGATATTTCCCCACCCCCGGAATTCCACCCCCGAGAGTCTCACACGAAAGTCAGCTTAGCGCGTGAGCAACCCCTTGCCCCTAAAGATCCCATGACTTGGTCCGCACTCAAAGCCGAACAACCCCAGGGTGTCTCATCCGACAAAATAAGCCGTTTGCGAGTGGCGGGGAATGCTGGGCTGAGAGGCATCCTTCAAGCGGTGTGGGGTTTGGTGAATGTTCGGTCGGATTTCCCCCTCCGGTTCACGACGACGGTCCGGCACGCGCGATTGTGGTCAATTGAACAATGAGAGACGTATGTCCGCTTTCAAAACGAGTTTCTTAAAAGCGCATGAAGGATCCCCTCGATCAGTGAACGACCAGCACCTCTGCCCTTGCCTGTTCTTTACCCACTCATCACTGCGAAATGACTGGCCAGAAACTTCGAATTGGCATCGCCGGCCTTGGCCGGATGGGTATGTACGCTTCGTCAACCACAGCAGTGTTGTGGCCAGACACTCTGTCTAACGAGGAATCAGGGAAGCGTCATGCCCTCAATTTACATACACTCACACCTCGGGCGGCGGTGGTGGCGGTGAGCAGCCCTGACGAGGTCGAACGCAAATGGGCGACGAACGAGCTCGAAGGCGTCCACGTTTACCCAGACTACGATGAGATGCTTGCGAACGAGGATTTGCAGGCTGTCGTAATCGCCAGCGCTACTGCCGTTCATGCAAGTCAGGTTCTGAGTGCCATCGAGAAAGGCTATCACGTCCTGTGCGAGAAGCCACTAAGTATCGATGTGGCCGTTGTGAGTACCATTTGACACTGCGGAAGTTTGCGCCTTTTGCTGACATGTTCTTCCCGCACACAGGCCCAATCCGTGGTCGACGCTTACAAGCGGTCTCTCCGAACGCACCCCAACCAAAAGGTCATGTGTGGATTCTCGCGGCGATTTGACGCCTCCTACCGCGATGCGTACGAGAAGATGGCACGTGGTGACTACGGCCGCCCGGTGGTGTTTCGATCCCAGACGGCAGATCTGCACGACTCGTCGGGCTTCTTCGTCAACTACGCCAAGACCAGCGGCGGCATATTCGTCGATTGTTCCATCCACGACATCGATCTCATGCTCTGGTTCTTTGGAGACAAATGCAAGATCAAGAGCGTGCAGGCGGTGGGAGTCGCGGCCGTACATCCCGGACTCGAAGCAATCGGAGACCGCGACAATGCGATAGCGACGGTAGAGCTGTATGGTGGCAGGATCGCAAACCTGTACTGCTCGAGGATGATGGCGGCTGGGCAAGAAGATACAACCGAGGTCATTTGTCAAAAGGGCTCTGTGAGAGTCAATATGCAAGGGCGGAAGAGCCATGTCGAAGTTCATGATTCGCTGGGCGCCAGACGCGAGCTCCCACAGCATTCTTTTGATCGCTTTCGAGACGCTTTTGTCACCGAGGCCAGGGAGTTCACCGCATGTTGCTTGGACAACACCCCCTTACCTATCAGCCTCGAAAGCTCAGTCAGGGCTGTGGCTATTGGTCAAGCGCTTCAGCACAGCTTGGTGAGCGGTGAAAAGATAACATTTCATGAGATTGATTCCAAGCTCTAGAAACAGAACAACGTCCTTAATTCTCTCACGAGACATCAATAATTTCAAGGGCCGCCTAATCTACAAACCAAAGTTGCCATCGTTATCCCTGGGTCATGCATGAACTGAACTTAGCTAATAAGAGCGAGATTGCGGCACTAATATGCCCTGCATCACCATGCATGTACGGTAAGGCTCTTTGGAATCAGACAACAATGCCGAAAAGCTCTTAGTTGGAAATCTTCAAGAAATCTCTACCAGTGAAAATCAGAATGAAAACAGAAGAGCCCCGGGTACAACCGCCGCATCGATCCAGCGTCGCAGCACTTTTTTTATTCACTGCAAGCCGGCCGAGCGCAGATGATTAAGATCCTTTTCGTCATTTTCTTCTTGATTCACTCCCGCTCATCATCGTGGCAGAACACTAGCTCACATCAATTGCAGACACATCTTCGCCGGAGCTACCGAATAGCCCTCACGGAGCATTTGCAAGTCATGATTGCATTTCGGCGGCCCAGAGAACCAGTCATTGACCTCTGATCTTGAAGATTCTTGCTCTGTTCTAGCATGCAAACTGCAGTTGCAGATCAGAGCCATATCTTGTGGAAATGGCCATCGTTCTTATATTTCACCTGCGGCGAACAGCGGTATATGCCGCGGGCGGGGGTGATGCCGGTCAGTGATGACAGCTGACCGTGAGCGACAAGCGGCGCTCGAGCCTGCATGGCCTCACTCCGAAAAAAGTATTAATACTTCTTCCTCCACGTTGTTTTTCTGGCTGCAGAGCCAAACCGCGCAATACAGCACAAAAGCTATTGTTCGTTCAATCGAAGATACTTTTCGGTCCGGCCGCTCGGGTGCCAGTGAGTTTTTGAGCTAAGAGCCATAGCGGAAGAATGGCCACTGTAATACAGTTCAACATCTTCAGTAACTGCGCAATATCTTCACTATGAAGCAACAGCCCCTTTTTCAGCATCATCGCATACTGCTGAGCATCAGCATTTCCATCGATTTGTCAATTTGGTATCACTACCAGCTTTTTTCACAGAAAAGGAATCGGTTTCAGCGGATGGAAGCCAAAGAGGAGGACAAAGCTAGACAATCGCAACGGGCTCCCATTACAGCAGCTCTGTAGCCCGATTAGATTGGTGTCAACTCGGTATAACCACTGATTCCTCGATAAATACATAGGTTCGTCGTTCGCGAGTGTTGCAATATAAGGGAGGTTACCAAGCACTCAAAATTGAGTGCAGTCGGCTGTGCTTTTTTGCAACAGTTATGAGCCCGGCCGCGTCACAGATGCTTTCTGCTATCTAAGCGCACCCTCTTGACTACCATCTATCGTTCTGAGGCATCTAGACGATACCCCCAACAGAAACGTCGTTATCGTTTTTAGCCCTTAATAACTTCAATAACCTCTCGTTTCATCACTAGTTTATTAAAATAATAGCTAAGCATTAACAATAAGCATTATAACGTGTTACTAGACCTCTTATTACTTTAATTAGCTGATCGTCGCGGTGTATTACTATATTCCAACCCTTATAGGCGCTATAACCGCCTCCTCGACCCACTCCTCGCTTAGTAACGCTTAATTACTAGTCGTTGCTATCTACCATGTTATCCTCTAAGCTAATCGTCGTGCTTAAAACAGCTAAGGACTAGGAGAAATAGTACTTTATTATTATCTTTCGTTTAAAAAAGGTAGAGATCTTCGAGTTTATCGATCCTTCGTAAGAATATCGTCTAACGTAACTAATTAGGCCTTAGAAGCCTAAACGACCTACTAGTATACTAATAGAAGTAGATAAAGAGAAACTTCGCTAGAAGCGAGAGTCCTATCGTAAGGATAAGAAGAAGTACGATAAGCTTAAGAAGAAAATCTCTAATCTATTAACGGTTATTAAGGACTTTATATCGTTATCGTTGCTACTATTACTATAACGACTCGAGGACGTATACCCTTATACCTAGCTACGCGCCTTAAAGGCACGGCTAGAGCCGTTATACTTAATTAGATAAGAGCTAGTTCTAAATAAGCTTTATAAACTAGCTAACCTACTAACGGCCTAAGGCATCGCTAAATAGCTATCCGACTAGGAGGAATGCGTGTATTAAGTAAACGTAATTAAGCTTCTTAATATCTAAGGACCCCGAGGTGTTTAAACCTTCCTTAAGCCGATTCTAGCGCACGATTTTAAGTACGCAATACCGTTACTTTTAGATATTCGTAATAATAGGATGAACTAAGACGTCTTTAACGTTATTACCGACTATCGCTAGTACTATAGATAGAAGTAAGCTATTCTTAGAACTAAACTACGAGTAACCTTTACTACTACCTTACGCGGGTAACCTTAGAATAAGCTAA